>NDGM011252431.1:6805-39485 GCA_002564305.1 Octomys mimax | reverse complement strand
ATGATATCCTGTCTCAAACACTATTATAACAAACCTCTCTATTCATTGAGTTAAGAGAATGGAGCTGTATACCTATCCTAACTATTTTGAGTATAGTGATACAAAACGGTCGTTCATTTCTATTCCACTATTTTGGTTAGGGTTTTTTTCTGTCAGAGGAGGGCATTCCATTGTCATTTAAATACTGTAGGTGCATGAATTCAGCAAAATATCCCGATATAGTCCAGCAGCCCATAATGGTAGTGGGTTTTCCATTATACTGGCAATGTTTGAAGTTGTTGACTGGAGCCTTTTACAGCTCAGCATATGGTTTTACTTTTTATACTTTGTTTTCATACTTTTCTGCTGGATGGTTAAGATAATCAACCAAGACCTATATAACAAGAAATGTAGCCTTTGTAACTGATAAGGTCAGTGAAATCCCCTCACGATTTAACCTGAAACCCTGTACCACAGTTTGTAGATCCTTTGTCAGTTTTTTTTTTTTTTAACGTGAATGATAAATGGCTCCTGCCCCTTCATCTCCCTGTCTCCATGCCACCATGCCTGAGGACAGGGGAGCAGTGGGAGCAGGCATGGGGCAGAGGGGAGAAGGCTTCTTGCACTACTGATAGATTAGGGCAACAGGGGAATGTACCCCTCAGGGGCAAAGGGGATCTCTTCCCAAGGTAAGTGCCTCCCAAGGGAAGGAAAAGGGAGGACTATCTGGAGGTGCATGTGAAAGAAATGAGACATTATGAACCTACAAGTAGCTAAAGCCTACCTTTGCTGCCGTTAGGTTGAACAGCATTATGGAAATAAGTAGTCAGGCCAGAAAAATAAAATGAAATTTTCCTATTTGCCCTCCTCACCATGTGGCTTAAAATTTTTATAGTTGGTGTAATAATTTATCCTTGTTTACAGAGCAGCTGAATGCCACTGGAACTTGTCTTATAAATTGCACCCCACAGTGCTCTCAACAGAAGAAAGGCTAACAAACATTTCATCACGGTGATAACTGTGTAGACTGAGATTTTTAAAAATCCTGCATTTGTTTTTTTCAAATTCAAACTAAGTATTACAGATTCTTAAAATTCAACTTTTTTGGAAACTCAAAACATTCAATATTAAAATTAAATTGCATTTTATAGGATGATTACACTTCCTCCTAAAAGAATGAACGAGTAAATTATTGGAAAATTTTATATTTTCATTTTACATTTTCTCTTGTTCACATAGTTCACAAAAACAAATGCAAAGCCTGGAGTCTAAATAGTAAATATTATCTTTTCAGTGGCCTACATACTTGAATATCTTACTAAAAAAATAATTTCAATGGGGTAGAGTGTTGTTGAGCTAAATGATTGAATGCACCAAATGAAAAGGCAGCCCAAGTAAGAGAATGTTCTCAGTCTCACAGAAAATCTGTGCTCAGAATTGTTATTTATAAAAGCTGTTTTGATTACTTTTGTTTTGCTCTAGAGACTATTTTAATATTAATCTGGAATGTAATTTCTGAATGACATTATTTCCTATAAGCTACAAAGAAACTAAAGCAGGTTAAAGGTGATGTGTACCACATTGCTGCTGTGAGGATGCTGGACAGAGACTTATCTTTAAAAAAAATACACTACATTATGACTCATTAGGAAGAAAAAAATTCATCTTAACAAACCGCACCCCTCTGGCTGACTACATCTATGCAGCCTACACTTCACATTTGAACATAAATAATATATGACCTAGTGAATTCTCTCAAGGAAATTCTAATTAAAGCCCCAGCCACTATGCATCTTACTAAACTGATGAAGAGGACTTTGCAAAGTGATTCATATGGCAGCACTGGACATCACTGATCAATTGATTTGCGGACAAAGAGACAACGAAACAAGATACCCTAATCATTTGCCCCATCAACCCCTGTCTTACCCCTTGCTCCTCTCTGTTGGGCAGGCAGCCAATTCCTGCAAGATACATGTCTCTCACTGTTGGCTTCTGGTTGCAGGAGAGTGGAAAGAGAGACAAAACTATTGAGTTGTTGTTGGGTTTTTCTTGTTTTGTTTATTTGTTTGTTTTGTTTTGTTTTTACTCTGTTGGTCTGTCAGTCTCCCTCCCTCTTAGGACAGAATTTTCAGTAATGTCTGTGATTTGTTCATAGATCCAGGTCCTCCTGGTCGTTCTACTCCTAGGCCCCAGTTATATAGCTTCCTGCATCAGTCCCTGAAGCCCTTGGCTGGACAGCGTCATCCTGCCGGCACTAAGCTCTCAAGGGCCTTACCATCCTCTAATGCTTTTCAAGGCTCAAAAATACCTTTCGAACAAGAACTCCTCTTAAATTCCTCCACAGAAGGACTTGGCATGCACTCTGCTTTCTCACTTAACTCTGCTTGATACAGGTCTGTGTAGATTATTCATGAATAAATCATCTCAACATTGTGTGCTCTAGGTGGAGAGATGCACTGCTCCATAATCAGCCATTAACCCTTTCACTTTGATTACTCCATTTTGATTACACTTGTTGTGCCCTAGAGAATTGAAAATAATCAAAACTGAGAAAGTAGAAGAGGATGAACAATTCATTTGTTAATTTTGTAAGTGCCTACCACTACTGGGCAGTGCACTGTACAATGGGGCTCGGAGATGAACAACAGCAAAGCAGCCCTGGCTTCATGGCATCTGGACTATGGGAGAGGGGGCCATTCACAGAAAGTCATGGCCCTCAGGGGCAGCTCACAATAGAGTGCAGTGAGTCATGTTATGATGCTCATTTTGAAAATATGGAATTGACTTGTTAGGGAACAATTTGAGTGAAATACGACCTTGTGTTTGCTTATTCCACAATTCCATCTGTGAGGTACACTATGTGAACATGCAAAAATCTATACCCAACAGAAGAAAGCCAGGTAGTGATTCACAAATACCTCTCTGGGGTTCTCGGTTCACCTCAAGCCACACCCATCCTGTGTTTCAACTTTCTACTACTTTCCAACTAATGTCAAATAAAGTTTCTTTCCACCGTCTTCCAGCTCAGCAGCTTGTCTGAAGTCCATTCCAAAGTGAATGTCAGATCTCTTGCAAGGTAAAATACCACATCTTGGAAGTATTTTGCCATTCCTTAACCACCAACATGTAGAAAAGCACATTACCATTTTGTGTCAATTTATCTTTTATTTAATGGGTCACTGGGGATGTTTTTGAATTTTGTGCCTCTATTTTCTTCTCCCACATGCCCTGTGTATTTTTAATGTGTGATTTTACGTGGCATAATGATTTTCTTTTAAACTGTGTGTGTTACATTTTAACAAAATAAACTATATTCTGGCAGAAAGGACAACAGTGCTTACACTAGGTGGGAAGAGGGCAGAGGCTACTGTCCTGGAGAGTAAGGGCAGTGCAGAGGGACACAGAACTGGAGGGAGGCCAGCGTTTGAAAGACAAGAAGGTGGTAAAGGAAGAGTCCAGAGAGCCACAGCATAGGTAGCTCCAGGAGCAAAGGAATGAGGGACCACAGTAGACCAGAAGGAGGGGGCTAGACATCTAAGAAGGCTCCAGAGTGAGTGCTAAGTAGGCCTAAAATAGTCATCCCTCAGTATTCATGGGTATTGGTTCTAGGACCTCCTGCAGATAACCAAAACCTGAGTGTTTGTCTTTTATAAAAAAAATGAAAGAACACAGTGTCTGCATATAACCTGCATATATCCTCCTTTATATACCAGAACATCACTAGATGATTCACAATTCCTATACAATACAATTAGGATATAAGTGGCTGTCATACCATCTTGTGTAAAGTAGACCAAAATTAGTGTGGACACATTCACTAGAGAGGCAGTATTTTTCTAGTATTTTTCAACCCAAGGTTATAGACCCCACAGATAAAGAAGCCCAACAGTATAATACAAGGACCAATTAACCCAATGATGAAAATGCAAAATAATTTGAGTTAGTGCAACTAGCCATACTCATATATCCACCCGCAAGCCTTTTGATATGTATATTAAATTGAAAACACCTATTTATAAAAACTATTAATCCAGTTACTCATTTATATTTCAAATCCCATCTTAAGAAATCATACAGTGGTTCTAAAGTATCACTTCTTTCCATGCACATATTTCATGGAACCTTTTACTGCCCCCCTTTCTGTACAGCTTCACACACTTCACATCTATTGGTGACGACTCTGGCTACCTTCACAAAGACTAGCTTCCCTCTTTCCTACTTCAGCTCTTTAATTATGTATTGGAACTATGAAGTTTAAGTACATGTGATCACCCCAAAATCTGCATGTTGGGATCCTAACTCACTTACAAAGTGATGGTATTTTGAAACTTTTGGAAGATGATCAGGTCACTAAGACAGAGTCATCATAAAGGAGAGTCTTAAGTAGACACTGTAACTGCTGGCAACTTGATCTTGAACTTCACAGCTGCCAGAATTAATAAACACAGATTTATTTTTATTAAAACATGCATATATATATATATATATATATATATATATATATATATATAATGATTACATTCCTCCTGGGGAGTTGGTCCTTGTGTATAACACATTCTACTTCTTCTTTCATTCCCTCCTCCCCTTTCTCCTCTTTCCATCTCTTTTTGTCCTCTTTTTTGCAAATGCTTCCTATTTCTCATTATTCATCTTTTCTTTTGCTCATATTATGTTTGTGTAAGAGAAACCATGCAATATTTAAGCTTGTGTGTTTGATTTATTCCACTTAACATTATAGAAATAGTATGAAGATTCCTCAAAAAACTAAAACTAGAAACCCCATTACACCCAGTTCTTCCTTTCAAGATATCTTCCTAAGAGAGCTAAAGACATTGTATCCTAGTGATATATGTACACCCATATTTATAGCAGCACAATTCATAATAATTAAATCTTGGAAGTGGCCTATGTGTCCATCAACAGATGAATGGGGAAAAAACAGGAGGATGAACTTGAGTCACTTGTCAAAAAATGGATGTACCTGGGGACCATAAGGTTAAGTGGATTTCTGTTATTTATAAGCCACCATGGTATTTTTATTACAAGAGCCCAAGTGGACTGAAAAACTGTTATGATTTCAATGTTTCTTTCATCTCCAAAAATTTATATGTTGGAAACAGTCTCCAAACAATAGTGTTGGGAAATAGAGCCCAACAGGAAGTGTTTGGGATATGCGTGGACCAAAGCCATTGTGAAAGAAATAAAAATGTTTGCTCTTCTGGCACATTAGGCCACCGTGTCCCTCCTCTCGGGAGCACACAGCAACGAGGCACCAACTCAGAACCAAAGAATGAACCCACCAGTGCCCTGATTTTGGACTTCCTTCAGAAGTATTGGAGAACAAGTTTCTGTTCTCCTTAAATAACCCAGTCTCAAGTTTTCTAGAGCAGCATAAAATGAACACAAGCGTATACGCACACAGCCATACCTGCAGTAGACAGCCAGCCTTCAGTCTGAGCCCAGCCCCTCCAGCTCTGAGCTTATATTGTGCCTAGATGCATACCAGGTTGCTCTTATCCCGCCTAAGCTTGATCTTTCTAGAGGGCTTAACATCAGCTCGTCTGCAGAACATACCCATTTGCATCAATGACTGATCTGCTTTCTTTCTCCCATAAATTTGTTGTACACTGAATTGGTCTACTTATCTATTCCTATTTATAGTAAATTCCATTTAGTATATGTCTAAAACCCTAGAAAACTTAAATAAACAGAATTTATAGTCTCATTCAATGGTAATTGATTTTCTTAGTGTTTTTGGGAATATTCCAAGTTCCTAAAGGAACTCTAAATTATCAAAGCAAGATTAACCTACATTCAATGAAGTCTCCAAGATTTTTTTCCTACTCTAATATGATTCATTTAAAAAATGCTTGAATTAGATCACACTATATACACAGCATAATACTCAGTACAGTGGGGAGAATCCAGCTCCACCATTTGGGATCTTAAAACAATTATCGTATTCATATTAGAAGCCAAAAGATAAATTAAGTTGCAATATAATAATATTTATATAATACTTCCTACCAAGGAGCATATCTTTTTCTCTTCTAATACATCATGAAAAATTATTTTTGTTAAGGAAAAAACATTATAAATTATAATTAGGGGCTGATTTACTGATCAAGGACTTGGAATTAAAGTTATACACACACATACACACATACAGACACACACACATTCAATAACGTTTCACAACACAAACAGAAACTACAAGAAACCTAGTAGTTATTTAACATAATCTAAGTGTCCCCAAAAAGAAATAATCATAATGTAGAAATCATACAGTGCTATCCAAGGTACTCAAATGTGCACACAGCACAAAAATAAAACTATAATGTTAACTCCAATGTATTATAAATTTTACTTAATGCGAGCTCTGATAAACACAAGTATATCATTAGCCATAGTTTTGCTTGACTTGGTGGATTTGAAAAGGTACTTAGGGATGATTTTGATGTCCTGAGTCTCTCTTTAAAATGAGCTGATGCATTGGTTTTCTCCAGCTAAATCTCCCTGCAGAATGTCCAGGCACTCAGAATTCCTCCCTAACCTTAGAGCTGAGGTAAAGGCACAGAGCAGGTGCTTCATAAATGTCTGCTTCTGATGGTTAGAATGATATTACTGCATGTTTTCTTTTTTAAAAGAAATGATTTAGCATTTCTCTACTTCAATCTCTCCATCTCTTGAATTCTCTTGGTGACAGACTCATACTGAATTTAAAAAGGTAAGAAAAATAGAAATCTGGAATAAAGCTAGAGTCTGTATGCAAGTACATAAACATTTAATTGGAAACTCTAGTAGCAATGATTAGATAAGGGGAAGAAAGTTTTCAAAATTATTATTAAAGGTGCATCAAAACGTTTCTCACATAACTGTAAAACCCCTAACTCATCTTGTCTTTTGTATGAATTCCTTGGCATGATATTTGTGGATTTGTAGAAAAGGCTATGAAAAGTAGACTCTAGCTATGTACTAGGACATGAGGAAATAAGGATCCAGCCCATTCCAGCAAGACTGCATGAGCAAGATATGGAGGCTGGCAGGAGAGGCACCAATCTTGCAAAAATTCACAGGAAGAATGACCCAAGAATATGTTCCAAGGTCAAGTGCAACTTCCCCAAAAGATGTACACAAGGAAACAATCACAGAAAATGTCTGAAAACTAAGTATAAGACTTCAGAGTGTAAGATTTTGAATGCTAGTGTGGATGATACAGATCTAAAGACAGATTTGGAGCAGCAAAGCAAGGTAATGAAAGATCAATCTGGGAACACGAAAGGGACACAAACAAAGAACTGCAGGTGCCCTTGAAAATATGAGCTCAGTGGCAAGGCTGTCCACCAGAGTATCTACCAGCACACCCTGTGTTCTTTCCACACTCTGGATCAATAAGGAGCAGGTGCTCATAAGGGCATCTGTTTGTAGGTGCACGTTTATATGCATGCATTTATAATTTGCCTCTTTTGGCTTCAAAGCCCTCTGGAAAGCGGGGGATGTCTCTCTTATACCTACTAAAATTTCCTCCACGGGGATAATGGGGTACCTGTTATAAAACCCTGTTGCATTTTTACTGAGAAATATCAACTAAATTTCCCTTTTCTTACCCATTATTGTTCAATTTGGAAATATCAATATACCAGTTCTGGGCTATTCTTTTGTTGGGCAGAATATGCCTACATTTCAATCTTTTTCAGATTATTCATATTTCAAAATCACCCATTTTCCCTGACTCAGTTCTCAGTAGTATTTTAGCATCTTTAGAAGAGAGAATCAAAATGGCAGGATCATGGGGACTTTGCCAATCCAATCTTGGCTCATCTAATATACCAAGATTCTTCTTTAACTCATCACAATAAATAGAGACTGGAAAAAGTCCATTGGATTTGACAACTAGGAAGCAATTTGTGACTTTGGCAAGAACTATTTCAGCTGGATCAGGGGGAGCAAGCTCCAGATTGGCTGACATGAAGTGTAAGAATGGAGTGGAAACACCAGGCAAGTTTTATGAGCTTCAGAAGCTAGAATTTGAAAAGAAGACAGAGATGAGAAGGTGACTGGAAATGGAGGGGGTCAAAAGGAGAGTCCTAGGACTCATTTGCAGTACACATCAACTGCTGGCAAACATTATAAATAACATTAACGTCCACTTCACCACCCACTGAAACAGTTCTATCCCATTTGGACTTTTTCTTCTTTATATGGTTGGCTTAAATCCAAGAAAATGCATAATCTGACTAGGTTATACAGATTCCTCCCACGTTGGAAACTAATTAAATCTCTGGAACAGTATGCTTCTTTTCTTTCTGTCCCATCTAATCAATCTCATTTTTTTATTTCAACCAAATATTTCTAAGCACATCCAATCCCAAGAACTGGTAATGCTTTTTTCACTTTCAGTTAGGTTGTTGGGCCCTGTTTGCCTTCATTTCTTACCATGAATTCACATTCAAATAGCTGTACTTTTGCTCCGTGTGTGTGTGTGTGTGTGTGTGTGTGTGTGCATACATGCGCACATACATATGTGTATGTCTACATTTACATAATCTGATTTTCATTTCTCACAATTTCCTGGTAAAAATTATTTCATACTACTTTGAGCATTCAAGCTTTTCTTTGGGGCTGAATGACCACTTTGCTACTTCAAGTGCTTTCATCTTGTAGGAACCACCAAATGCCTATGCTTGCCAACCATACTGCTGCATTGATGTATAATCCTGTCCTGTGTGCATTTCCTTGCCACACAGTGTCACAAGCCAGGACAAAATTATTTGCTCTAGATTACAAGGATTTGGGTCTCACTTTATTTAGACTATAAGCATCACGAGATTTCAAAACACAGAGTTGGAGAATGCCTATCAAGTTTTACACAGACCAGTAAACCAAGGATAAACCATTCTGCCTGCATTGCCAGGCTGCAGGGAAGTGTTATTACTGTTCTTTTTAATGAATCTTAAAGCGATTTCTTAAACCATCAACCTGAAACACAATATGCAATACAATTTTATAGTAAAGAGAATACCAATAACCAATCTTAAAGAATAGCACATATAGCCCAGAATAAAAATTTATGTTGGAAAATTGTGACAAAAACAAACAGGTACACAGAGTGCCCATTCCTTCATTCACATTCTGGCCCTATCCATGTATACACCCCATAGATGTAATTTTCATCATGAAAATAACCATACTTGCCTTACATGGAAATTCTGTGAAAATTTCTTATACACATGACCAATCTGGGGGTATCTCTACATACTCCAGCTAGTCCTCACATACATGACAAACTATAAGCAAGCAGTACAAAACCACTGGCCACCTTTTTCTGCAGAAACTCAAGAGGAGGAATTTAACCTAGCAAGGCACATTAAACTCCTTCCATGTAAAATGCTAGAGCAAATGTAGATCAGCTTCTGCTGAACTGTCGTCCTCGCTGCTTATATCTACTTTTGCAATCAGCTCAAACAGCCAAGCTGCCAATGTAACAGCTTCTCTACACTTGATGGGCTGTTCAAAGAGGGCCTCAGCACTGTAAGTTACACAGCCTTCCTAATGCTTTAGCTGATGCCATTTGCTCACTAATGTTCTAGCTGATTTTATTTGTTCAGAAATATTATAAAACTGTCCTGGTATTGTTTAGCACTATATTCTTTAACGGACTTTGGGAATTCCATGCAGGAATACATGGGCACTCACTTTGCAGTGCTAGGGATGGAGCCCAACACTTAGGCCCTACACACAATTTTAGCCTGCTCTGTGCTCCACCTCCCACACAAATACTTCCGATGATCACTTACTGTTCCTTGAAAACAAAGTTTTTCATCTTCTGAATAAAAAGAAAGCACACACACATAGAAGGCATCTAACTTCCAATAGGTGAACATAATATTTTTCTAGTGTAATTGAGCTGTTAAAAGTTATCAAATGGAGTCAATCAAGTTGGTTTAGTTAGAGGAGTACAGAAACATTTAGACCTTATTCAACTAAATTTTTTTAAATCAAAATTTTATTTTTTATCAATTCTCTTTATAAATCTGGCATTTTTAATAAGTCTGATATATTTTAATTTACATATAACAATAAACATACATCTCATTTAATTCAAGACACACTTATTTTGCTGTCACAGTCTGCAAAATAATGAGGGTACAAGCAAAAGAAAGGTGCACTGCTTGTTCAATAAATTCTCAATTAATACATGAAATACACATAGATCATGTGATTTGGTATTTTAAAGAGAACAGAATGCATATGGTCATTTCCTACGTAGGGTGTAAGTCTCTATAAATTGCTCTGGTATGCCGTATTTGCTTTTCTCCGTGGACACACAGATTCGTTGTTGTTTTTTGTTTTTTGTTTTTTGTTTTTTTCAGAACCAGGGATTGAACTCAGGCCTTTGCGCTTGCCAGAGAAGCGCTTATTCCACTGAGCCGTCTCCCCGGCCCCGACACACAGATTCTCATAAGCAATCTGCATGTTTACATGCATACCTTGCACTTCACAGCAGTTTGTCTTACTGTCTGAAAAAATGTTTAGTTGGGTTTTTTAAAGGAAATAAAAGAAGTAATTACTGGGAATATATTATGTCCACAAGCATTATGTTTTCATTCTACCAATTCTATAATTCAAATGAAACATCTAACAATTGTGCACACAACATTAGAAGACACATCCTTGGAGTTTTTCTTCACAAGGAAATTCCTCCTTCTGAAGTTTAGAGCTTTTCTGACAGAAGTTACTCTTATTCTGCTTCCTTTAATAAGCAACTGAACTCAGGTTTAGGCTACCTGTGTAATCCACTGCTGCACCGAAGTAGATTTAGAATTATTAAAATGGTTCACAGTATTATACATAGCTAAGTAGAGGGTGTGCTCACAAAGGAAACACGGAACTTTTTTTAATATGTTCCACACAATGAAATACATGTCACATTCTGTTTTTTCAATTGAAGCATGTCACAGCCCAGAGGGCTGGTTACTGTCAGAAATCCAACTTGAGAAAAGCCCTTCAGATCACTGAGAACAATGAATTCTGCCAGGAAATGAATCGGTCCCACCACACAATTACTACAATTTGATCAGAAATATCACCTCCAGAATTTCTGTGCACAGTAATCATAGTAAGGACAAGTAAAGGGGGGCGGGAGGGCTGAGAAATACATATTAGGTGTAAATTAGAAAAACTGGTTAGACTCCATGTTAAAGTTAATGTTTTCCTTCCCCTGCTCTCCGGAGATAAGCAGGTCCTAAGCTGTGCTCATTTCACATGCAACAGGCTACATGTATCATTAAGCAAAGCCAGAAAAACAAAATATCCAAGGACAAAGGAAATGGAGACTGTTTAGGTGAAAACAAGAAGGGCAAGGTGATTTGGTGATTCAGCTATGTGCACACCTTGTTGGCAAGGGAAGCCAGCCAGGTGTGCTCCATCCTCACCAACAAAAGGCATATGGGATTCAGGTTTCTACAAAACACACACACACACACACACACACACACACACACACTTCCTCTCTTACAGGTTTTGAAAGTAAATATGTTCCTGAATTAACTTTGGAAGTGTTTTAGGGTTTTTAAAAAGAGATTACTTGAGGGAAAAAAAGAGAGATTATTGGTACTGATATCATCTAAGAGCAAATGTTCTAAACAGATGAATGGCCTCAGCTATGTAGAGACTGATGGTTCTCATGCATCAGAAGGAAGCCCAGCAGTCAGGAGACAGGAAGAGTGGAATTGTTCATAGTACAACTCTAAGCACATCTAACACAGTGATTGCTAGCTACGTGGGGCTACTGAGCGCTTGAAACATGGCCGGTGTGAACACAAATGTGCTTGTAAGGGTAAAATGCAGACTATATACTTTTAAAATCATTTTTAATCATTTATTTATTTATTTTGTACAAGGCCTTTCTATGCAGCTCAGAATCATACTGATCCTCCTGTCTCAGCCTCCCTAGTGCTGTGCTTACAGGTTTTATGCCACCAGTCAATTCTTGTTAAAATGAAAAATGCTAGATATACAATAAGATATATTGTTAAAATTCATTTTTTTTTTGCCTGGAAAATGCAAGGTCCTGAGTTCAATCCCCAGTACCAAAAAAAAAAAAAAAAAAAAAAACATTAAATTAATTTTAATTTTTTTCCTTCTTTAATGTGGCTACTAGACAATGCAAAGGTGGACTTAGGAATTATATTTGTGGTTTGTCTTCTATTTCTGGTGAGCAGACACTGCTCTAGAACCAGACTACTGGATGTAGAGCCTGATTTCAGGCAAGCCACTTACTGTGACAGCATCTATTAAATGGGATCACTTTTACAAATAACAATATGCCAAGCCTCACAAGTTTATTGAGAGGATTTCAAGCATTAACACATGAAGAATAATGTCTGACACATAGTATATGCTCAATAAATCCTCAGTGTGTGTGCCCTCTCTCTAGAATATCTTGACACGTACTTGTTAATCCTCTGCATGAATGGTCCCGAAGATAGGGAACTCACATTTCCTTGAGACAGCCTATCACCTTTCCAGACAGCTCTGAATGTGAAAATGTTCATTCCTAGAATGAGGCAAAATCTCTTTACAACTTCAACTCCTCTGTGCTTCTTATATATGATTCTGCCAGAGGCAGAAAGAAACTGGTCATGTTCCAACACTATATTTCTACAGAAACTGCTAAGAGATACTGGTATTGGAAATGGGTTTATTATACGGTCCTGCAGAATTTCATGTCAAAAAATCATCATGCTGACCCAGCAACACATTTTTAGAAAGATAACTTCAAAAAGGATTTCTCACTAATGTTTAACCAAATAACAGTCCTTTTCTCAATGAAGCTATCGCCTTTGGCCATAGATACCTTCCTGTTGGGAGACACAACCAGCCGAGAACACAGCTAGGCACCCCCTGCCCAGAGCCCTCTACCAAATCTCAGGAGTGGCCAGGACTGCTGCCAGTCTATTCTCACATTGGAAAACTGATTATCCCTTTTCCTACATTTTGATCATTTCAAAGCTGAGACTTTGCATAGCTGGCAGAACGGCTCAGCTTGCTGATATGGCACTAGTGAAAAGGAGCAAAGCGGGGATTTTCTCAGTCTAGATCTCCTGAATCTTTCAATGGTTGCTTAGGACACTAACATTTTTAAATGTAAATGTCTTAAGATCTTTATACCCCTGAGATATAATCTTCATGCAGAAAGTCTGTGCCAAATCAAAACATGGCCTTTCCCCCTATTTCTCAATGGCATGTCTACCCCCATGTAGCAGTGATTCAGCAATACTCTTGCTATCAGTCACCTCCATTTTCACTAGAGGCTCTGACAGCTGGTACGTATATGAGTATATGGGCTCTTGCGTTTTGAAGAAATTCCTTTGGAAGTTAAGACTAAAATTGCTGCCTCAAATTTCAGGCTTTAGAGCAGCGTGGTGAATCAAAAGCAAATGACACTTGCACTGCAACAGCCTTGGATGCAAATGGTGGCTCTGTAGTTTTCAAGTTGCATTAGCTAGAGACAAAATATCAAAGCTCTCTCGGCTTCTGTTTCCCAGTATGGAAAAAAAAATGGCTAAATAACAGTACCCACTTTGTAAAAAATGTCGTAAGCCTGAGACAGCATTTCCAGTGTACTTAGCCTGGTTTACAGCATGTTGTACTCATCAGTAACTAGTAGCTGATAGTGTGCTTGGATAGTGTGAAGCCACTCCTTATAGATCATCAAAGGGCTATTGCTACCTAGGCCCTACTCTATCACATTCTAGTCTCCAACACTTTCCAGATTCTCCATACAGAGTGGGTATCCTTTCCCATCCAAAGCCTTTGCCATGAGAACTCTACAAGTAGATGCTAATAAGGAAAGAAATCCAATCAAACATTAAAATTAGAATTTACCACCTGAGTTGTTCAGTCAGAAACAGTTCTTTGTGAACTAATATAATCAGAGAAAATTCAATGGAAGCATAATTAAAACTGAATCTTGTGGAATAGAATTTGTATAACTAGGGGCAGGAAAGAGAAGGGAAGAGGCATTCTGGATCTTCACTTTAGAAGGTGTGGGTCTATGGGGAAACTTGAAGAAGACAGGCACAAAGGCACAAAGGCAGAAGGCAGAAAGCAATGGCTGCTATTAGACAAATCCATATCAGATCTGAATCCTATTTTTTTCTGTTCATGAATCATAATATAGTCAGGGGCATACATGTAATCTCAACACTGTAAGAGGCTAAGGCAAGAGGAACACAAGTTCAAGCCCCAACTTGGTCACTTAGCAAAGTAGAGAGACTCTGTCTCAGAATAATTTTTTTAAAGACTGGGTTCAAAGGCCCTGGGTCCAATCCTCAGTACTGAAAAAAATTGACAGTATGTGTCTTTCAGGGCCCACCCTAGCAATGTCTGCATTTTGTCTTTTTGCATTTACCACAAAAGATCCAGGGAAAGCATCAAAGAAATTTTCTCAAAGAATCTTCAAAATCATCAACATCTCTTGCCTTTTGTGATGAGTTGGAAGATATTCTACTTCATAAAATAGGTCAATTCAGATGAAATAAAGCCCCATCAATAATATTTCATCACATAAATTAATGAAAATCAAAATGAAATAAACACAGTTAACTCTAAAGACTAGAGACAGAGGGAATGAAAACAATAATTACTTCTTCCCTATAAAAAAAAAAGCTTTAGAATTCTTCTGATCACATACATTTGATTAAGTGAACTCAGATAGTTATAGGGCTGTTTTATTGTTACAGCACATGACCTGGGTTAGAAACTTGGCTTTACCCCTAAGAATACTCCTATTTTATGGTTTAATATTATTTTATGTTTTCTAAGAAAACAAATGAACTCTAAAGGAAAGTGGTTTTATATTTATTATTCAGCTGAAAGGGGATTGATATCTCTTTACTCTGTTAGGTAATACACTATATGAAAACATTGTTCAAGTAGTTTTAATAGATATCAATGTTGAACAGAAAACACTAAACTGCAAATGTAAACATTTTAAATTCAACTAGGTATAATGCCAAGGGTTGCAGTTATTCTTTCTGAGAATAAAGCTATCAGAAAATTCTGGCAATATCCCAGGAGCAGGACATAAGGCCCCCTTGCCATACTAAGTAGGACCCGCCTAATGTTTGTTCCGAGACATGATCTGAGGGGTAAGTGGCCTGTAGGACATTCCAGACTATGCAGTGAGTAGGCCCTCACTGGGACTTCAACAGTTCCTATGTACCTACTAGTCCAGAAATATTTTGATATTTTTACATCCAATAAAGCTCTATCAATGCATATGGGCCAAATCACCCAGAATATGTCTAACGTAAGCACAAATGTAGAAATCAATATAGGAGAGCCCAGAAGCAATCTCTGTAAGAGATTAGTGCAAGCCTCAGTCTTCCTATAATTAAAGTCCTTATTTGTGCATACTACAGGGTATGGTTTTTAAAATAGCCAAATGAAAGGACCCAAAATTAAAATATGCTTTACTACAGAGCTATAGTCTAAAACCAAAGCAATTGTGCCTAACTGCTGTGAAGTTTAGAGCTTTTCTCAACATTGTGATTCTTCCAGAGGTAATGAACTATTCACTAATACATAACCCTGCACAAATCTGCAGCCAGCCCTCACACAGGCAAGTGGAACACAGCAACCAGTTTCTTCCCAGTCAAGGTACTAAATAATTGTTTGTACATTCATGACTTAGGGTTCTGTTTTTAGCTACAGCATATTTAAGTACAAGAGGCTCATAATTAAAATATGACTAGGGAGGCAAAATCAAAAGCAAGCACTGTGGCCCTTGCTGAAAAATTCCTGAGTTCCACAATGATGATTTTTTGGTTCTATGCAGGCACATTTTCACACTTTCATGGATCCCTGCATCTAGGTCAGTGTCAATGTCTAACCTTTTCTGCTAAGAGGGTGTTTTTTAAGACTTCAAAACATTCTATGCATTTCCATATCACAGCAAAGTCTTGTACTTTTAGAATCCCATTAATTGCAAAAAAAAATCTTAATGACTAAAAGCTAATATACATTTTGTGATACTTTAAAACATACTGTGTTTTATGTATCACAACAGCCTACGCACACTCTTTAAATTCAGAAGTCTGTGTATGTGCCGGACTTGACTGTTCTGCTTACAAGCGAAGCTTGGGTTCAACTCCCCCACTTGGGTAGTAACTGAACCTTCACTACCAGAGAAACTATTCTATGGCACCTCTAGAGTCGGTTTCAGAATTTCACTAAAAGATACGAAGTAACTGCATTTCCCTAATATGCTATTTTCCCCTTCATATGAAATGCTTGATTTAGTAGCTACAGAATGTTCATTATAAATTTAAAAGTAAATTATAAACTACACAAATAACTTTGTAGACATGTTTTCTGTAGCTGGCCTGCTTCAGGAATCCTGACTCAGAAGGAAAGCATCATCCTAGGGACTAAATGACTATAATTCCTATTTCCTCAGCAGAGGTGCATAAAAGCTGACCAGGCAACTACTCCTTTCATAATTTCATCAACAGCCCCTGTTTGCTATTATGAGTAACAGTGGGTAAGTCCCAATCATCCATTGTTATTCATGGCTAGTTTCCAACTAAAAGCATCAGCAAAATCTCAATTAGTGCAGAAAGGTTGAATACAATGTACATGCATGCCATGTTGAAGCATCAATATCAATACCAATACCAATGCCAATGATTTCAGACCTGTTAAACCATGGATCCCAACCAACCTCATAGTAGTAAATTTCTAGAATAAAAATTAGAGTTTAAAATCCTCCTACTTTCACAGGTTTAACATGGCAATTATCACTTAGATATTAATCCTGTTAACAGCTCTAAATTAAGGACTCGTGGTATATTTAAGGAACTGGCTGGTGTTAAAGTGATTACAGCTGCTTCTTTCAGAGTTACATATTGGGAAATGTCTTCTTTTGAAAACATAAAGCACTTGTGCGCAATTCATACTCAAAAATCCAAGAAGGTATCTAAGGAGTATGTGGGGTTTCTGATAACATAATACCTTAGTGTTATTCAAATACATGTCCTTTATATCTCACCTGTAGAGTATCTCAGAACCTTTGTTGTTAATGATACTGTTCTTTTCTCCTATCAACCAGTATACTTTTCACTGACTTAGAATTCTTTAATCTATTTATCTGAATCATGTATTTAATGCTGTATATTAAATCATTTGTCATTTTCACTGTAAACTTAATAGGGTCAGTCAAGTATTTGTCATTCTATGGAGTCAATGTTTTATTGTAATTCCCAATCTTTACAAAGTTGTGCAGTACAGCAAAAGTGGAGTTTCAGCAAGATTATTTTTCTGGGTGAAGGAATCATAGGACTCCAGCCTCAACTTGTGAAGTTTGATTAAAATGAGTTGCATGCCTTAGAATTTGTCTTGTTTGGACATTCCTCTTCCATTAACTTCATTCCTATCTTTTCATTCTTCTTTATTCTGTGATTTGAAGACAAACTTGTTAAAATAGATATTAATGAAAAAATTATTTCAAAGTAGTACCTGCAGCAAGTAGACAAAATCTTCAAATTTTTTTCTGATAAAGAACATTTCAGCAGTATCATTTTTTAAATTTCTTCTTTACTTTCTCTTAAAATTCACACTGACCAGAGAATAGAATTGTACATCTAGTTACAAAGTTACTAATATCAGTTCTCAGATAGTGGGGCCTGTGTTTATAAAGTTTTTATGATCTGTAATTATTTTCTAACAGTGTTTCTGTTTCTTAGCCTGTCAACTCTTTATCAAGCAACAACTCTGACGAAAAGCAATGAGGGAAAATAAAAGAATAATAATAAAAATCATTTTCAAGTATTGATTTAAAATTAAAATAAGCCCATCATGTTACGACCCTTCAAGAGAGACTTTCAAAGTCTATCACCAGCAAGCAGCCTTTCTCAGAGAACATAACCTCAAACCTTTATTGCAAATTATTCTGCAATCTGCAGAACCCTGAATGGTTTGTAGGTATGCAGGCCTTCCAAGTCACGCTGTTCCACTGTGCTAGACTAGCCCCTATTTTTATATGGGATTATAACTATTACAGCCACAAAGTCCTTAGAAGTAAGTGAGTACGCTGTTTTAAGGTTTGGACAATTATTTCATAATTCCTATTAAATATGTCAAGAGTTTGAAGCCTAGCACCATGGTGTGTAGTAGCAGTAATGCCAATATTCTGGCAGGCTGAAGCAGGAGGAGGTATGTTTTTATGTCTGAAGCCAGCATGGACAATTTAGGGAGATCTTGTCTCAAAACAAAACAAAAATCTTGTAAAAGGGCTAAGGATTCTTGTAAAAGGGCTCAGTGTGAAGGTCCTGAATTCAATGCTGAGTACACATACAGAACAGTTTCCAATCCTCAGTTCCCCACAGGTAGATGGGAAAACACACACACACACACACACACACACACACACAAAATACACACACACACACGCATGCAGGCGCCTGTGGAAAGTGGAATCCAAACCCAGGGAATCTACTCAATGGGTTTATATACCCATTGAAAATACAGAACTGATCACATTAAGTTTTAAAAGAGGGCTCCTATTATTAATGACATTGAGGTTCAAAAACAGCAGTGCTTCAAAGTGGAGGCTCAAGGCAGGGACTTTATGGGGGTTACTTTAACCCACAAACATATGCGCGTTCACTCGCCACTGATTAGGTTACTTGATTTGATTACTAACATCCTAAAAGGCTGTCAGGAAGCCTTAACCAACAACTGAGTATAGACAAGAGGGGCCAGCTCAGTGGAATAAGTGCTTCCCTGGCAAGCACAAGGGCCTGAGTTCGATCCCCGGTTCCGCAAAACAAAAAACAAAAAAAAAAAGCTACCTAGACAAGAAAACAAAGGCTTCCTTGGAGTTTACCTAACAAACAGCCTTCACACTGCCAAAGGACTTCTCTGTCTCTCCATCACTCTTGGTGTCTCTCTGTGTCTCTGTCTCACTCTCTGTCTCTGTCTGTCTATCTCTCTGTCTCTGTTGTTCCTCTCTCTGTCTGTCTCTGTCTCTGTCTCTCTCTCTCTCTCTCTCTGTCTCTCTCTCTCTCTCTCTCTCTCTTTCTCTCTCTCTCCTTCTCTCTCTCTCCAGTCTATCTGGCTGGCATAAACCCTGACTTCAGGATTTCCACTTCCATAACAAAAGTACTCACAGGTATACCTAGAAACAGGAGGCTACGCGGACTCCCTCCCCCGGAGGATCATTTACAAGAGCACCAAGGCACCTAAAGGTGAGGAAATGCAAGCAACCACCAGACCACCCTGCAACAGAGTGCCAGTCTTCCAGACTGTGCCAAAATGCCATAATCTTAGTCCAACTCCACTTTAACTGTACAAAATTGAATCAAAAGCGATCTTAAAGCGTATTCAGACTTGAAGGACCCTTCTCCATCATACGAACTTATTTTCTTCCTTATATTTAAAAAGACAACCAGAAAGCACTTAATGCTGCAGCACAGACCCCAAATCCCAAGCTTTGCAACTTCAAGACTTAAAATACGCGGACACCGAGGAGCAGTGGCTTTATTTTCGCATTCAAATAACTTTTATGCTGTTTCGGAAGTGTGGACCATGTAAGCGGAAAGGTGGCAGGTGCAGATAGGCGATGTTTTAGAAAATGCCCTCGTCCTCCCTGCCGCTCACTGGCGCCCTGTTCTGTTTTTTCTTGATAATGTAACGCCAAGACTGACCCCGCGTCCCTTTCTCAGCACACCCCTTGTCCCCGGCAGGGTCAGTGGAAATCTAAACTGTTGCTGCGCCCTCCCAACAATCCACTGATAAATCAGAGGAAGCCACAAAACTTCTTGGCTTGCTCAACTATCCTCCGGGGCCCTACGCCCACACGCACATTTCGAAGTCAGCGCAACCTGAAGGGAACCCTCAGTCAACCTGTTCGAAGAGCTAACAGAACTCCCTGCCCTAGACTTCAGGCATCCGTGCAGAACGCGGAAATCTGGGGTTTTTTCTCTGTACTCCTGAAAGCAGGCTGGATGTGGAAACCCCCTGCATCGGTCCTGTCGCCGGGGGTCCTTGCCCAAGTCGCGCGCGCGCAGGGTGTCCCGGCCCGCCCATCTGGCTGGAGGGTCCCCGCGCTGAGCCGGAGGTAGCCTACCCTTCCTGCGTGCAGCCCCAAGCCACAGGCTCTGAGAAGCTCTGCTTCCAAGTTCCCGCTTCTGGAAGGGAAAAGGGCGAGGGAGGCCGGTGGCGAGCAAAGAGCGAAGTGTGTGCCCGGGGCGCAGCCCCAGCGCCTGCTGCCCGTGGCCACCTCTGGCCCCCGCTGCCTCGCTGGGGAACCCGGAACGCCCAGCTCCACTCCGGGTGCAGCGCGGCCGCACTCACCCGCCTAGCCTGAGCCGCAGCAGCCGCTACTGGGAGCCGCCGAGCCCCGAGCTTCTCGAGTACAAGAAAGATGGTGGTGGCTGTCGGGAGACCACCCATTCCAGCGTCTGGCAACCCGGCGGCGACTCTGGCTCCTCAGCGTTGAAGGAGGAGGAAGAAGAGGAGGAGGAGGAGGAAGGAACGGCGCAGTCGGACGCCATCTGCTGTACACCTCTGCGCAGCCATTGGCTGCCTGGTGCGTCCCCCCGAGCGCGGGGCGCCGGGCTCGGGGAGCCACCTTGTGCCCGCCTCCCCAGCAGCTGCTCCCCGCAGCCCCTCCCCCACTTCCTCCCCCCTCCGCGTCCTCTTACAGCCCGCAAACCAGCCAGACCCTCGACTCAACCCGCGCCCCTGGGCGAGCAGCTGCGCGTTCACTGACCTCAGCCTGGGGCCCCCGAAACTGTTTCCCGCAACTTTAAAGCTTCGGGGTGCGGTGTGGGCTGGGTAAGGGAGTCGCCCCGGCGTGGGATGCCCTAGCGCGGAGTGCTGCGGAGAAGGGCCAGGGCTTTGTGCCCCAAAGCTCTAGGAAATGATGGGAGGAAAAAAAAAAAAAAAAAAAAAGGAAGAGTGGGTTGCTCTAGGTCCCCAGCAACCCGCCCCAACATTCACAAATGCACCAATACTCCGACCAGATCATAAGGCACCCGCTCACTGAGCCACCCAGCGTGGTCGGGATGGCCCAGTGTGCCTCCGCAGTCCCCAGGCACAAGAAGGCTTCGGTGTAACTAGGAAAAAGACAAAGAAGATCCGAGCAGGGTAAGTAGGAGACGGAGTGAAAGAGAAACATTGGGCGTGAGTCTGGAGCAAGCCCGGGACTAGGTCCGCACCTGCCTGGACATCCCCTGTCCAGAGGCTTCCCGCAGCTGTCAACCCACTTCAAGCCGAGCCTGGAGATTACTTCTGCAGCCTCTAGTGTAGAGGCTTTGCAGTCCTGGAGGACAGTGCGGGAGGTGTGGGAAGGGCGCCTTCGCCTCCTAGGGAGGGACGCCAAAGGCGGGGAAAGCTGGAGAGTCCGAGTCCGCCCAGGTGAAGCCTGAGTGCGGCACGAGAGCACGTGGGCAGGCAAGGCGCAAGTCACAGCTCTGAAAGTCGCTTGCCTACACTGACACTTGTTCCAAACCCTCCTCGTTTTGGACACCTTTGATGCAGGGAACTTCTGAGGCTTGTTCTGAGAGATGAAGTTGCTTCAAAAGGGAGAAGGGGAAAAAACCACGAGGACTACCTATTGCCAATTACTGGATATTTTGCCTGTCATACCTCTTTAAATGCGGGAGCCCGGCAACAGCAGGGAATGTATCTTTTCTATTTTATCCAGTGCCTGGCACACCACAAGTGTTTTAAAAGAAGCAAAATAATAATGATAAAATTAAAGCTTGATGTCATTGCACAAATTAGATTGCAGAGATAGACAAGCTAAAATACATCTCGGGGGGAAAAATCACAAATCAAAGGAAACTCTGTTATTTGACTATGTTGGTTGGGAGAACGCTCCCACCTAGCTTGCTGTGGGACAGGTTCTGAAAGTGGGAGTCTCAATATCATAAACAGCCCCAGCTCTTCTCCCAGCTAGCACCTGCACATTCTCAAGATGCCTGTCTTCTTGACTTCATTATCTTAAAAAGACATCTGTTGCCATCCAGATCCTGGGATGTTTCCCCAGAATCCAAACCTACAATTTCTACCTCTTGTTATGCCCAAGAGGTAGAAATGTCAGTCCTATAAGCCAAGAGAAAAAGAAGCGGATCCATTATGTTTTGTTGTAATCTCAGTATATACAGATCAATAGCCAATGAGTCCCATTTAAGTACTTTGAGGAACAACAGCCAAAGCATTTCTGAAAGAAAAGTTTTCCTGATCTGTGATACTATACCAGGCTCCCCAGGTTGCAGCCTTCCCAGGATCAGTGCTATAATTTCAAGCCATGCATAGAAACTATATGGTCCAAGGATTTGTGCTCATAGTATTTCTAAAAAGAGGATATTAAGGATGCTGAATAAGTCATAATTGGATATTTTAGTAGCTATGTATCCCCTTCCATCTTCAAAGGCCATGACGTGTATTTTTGTTTTAGGCTAGCAATTTGATTTCAATGTGTATTTCAGTTTCTTACACTAACCTATTCTCCTTCATCTTGTACTCTGTTTCTGTGATCAGTTATACTACTCCCAAGAATACTTTGAGTCTTAATGCATAGCTTGCCTCCTCTGTCACATTGCTTGTCACATTGCTCTGTCACATTTCCCAGTTTTCAAATCTAGGCTATAATAGTTACATGACAATTATGTCCTATATGTGCCCAATTATTTGGATTCTTTAAAAAAAACAGTAATCCATAAGAATTAAAAGTTTTACCAAAATAAAACAACTATAAATATTAAACACCATTGCATCTTATTGCCTTGAAATACAGAATATCACTTTTCTTCAAGGCATTGTGCCAACAACAGGTATTCCAGTGAAGTCAAAGAACGTAAGAGCCAGAATTTTATCTGACATCGTGCAATCGCATACAAATCTTGTGGAAGGAAAATGAAGACACAAGGTTCACTATAAATCCTTTTTACTTCTACTCCACGCTACCAGCTTATGTTTTAAATAAAGGTTTTACTGACATTATGAGGTTTTTACTGAGATAGTTAGCTTTGGTTTTTAATAAAGACTTTGCACTTAAAACACAGATTAAGTTAGAAACATTTAAAGGGTAACTGAGGCAGGTAAAGATAAGAATGTTTTACAAAATCTTATAGTAAACTTTATAATAAAATTTTATAAGACACCAAAAAGTTTGAAAGAACATAGCCTTGAAAATAGGTGACATCATCATGCATAAAGATCAATAGGGTGGAAATAAGGTGGAGATTTGAATTTCCCATTACCCTACACACACAGCTGTCAAAGGCCCCAGTCGTTATGCTTCTAGTAAGTATGAAACAAAAAATATAGCAATTGATGAAGAGAGGGGGTGGGAGTCTATTAGGATTGGGTTCCTAGTGAAAACCAATGGTCACCTACAAGATAAAAGTAGATACTGTAGTTGAAATTTTCACTTTTGTCATTGTGTATGTTTGCCATTTCTCTTTCTGAACATGTTGTTCGCCATACAATCTAACAAGCTGGAATGGGGAAATGCTATGTAAATGAAATAAACAAGCAGTGACATTAAACAAAAAGAGAGATAAGACCCATGTTGATAAAGAGGCTCTATTTAAAATAGCAGTGAGGAATGCAGGGATGAGCCAGTATCTCGGGCTTGCTCCTGAGGAAGTGGCTGCTCGAGTGTACAGTAGTCTTCGTGCTGAAGCAGTGAACTGAATCAAATATGCAGCCACCTTGTGGAGCAGCACGGCGGGGGAGGGGGACCACGATTGTCTCGTTTACACAATTCATTCAGGCCAATTCCAGGTTGGATGAGATCCTATGGCAAATCTGAACATTTTTTTTCTGCCAAAAAAGAGCATTTAATCCTGGCATATAAATGTAAGCTTTGAGCTAGGTCCAGAAAGTTGATTTTGATATGTCAACATCTTAAAATACAACATAAAGATAATGTCTTTAAAAGTAGTACAGCAGCACTCCATTGGCCTCTGGCCCAGCTCAGTCCTTCTGAAACCCCAGTACTTTCCCAGAAGACTCTCAGCATTCACAACAGTCCTGCAGTATCAGCTTCAGCCATTCATTCAGTAACATATTTGTTGTTTACTACCTGTCTGGTCCTGTGTAGGCATTAGTTACTCAGTGATATAACCGAATACCCTCATGGAGCTCAGAGTCTAATAGGGACAATAGATACACAGTTGTGTAAATGATTATTATGATATGAAAGAAAAAAACAGTTTCATGACAAAGGAATTCAGTGCAGGGGAGGATCTGGATCAGACAAGAGTTCATCTCTCAGAGGAAATGATATTTAGACTCAGCCCCAAGGCTAATAACATTTACTGAGATTTTTCTAGATATTAGGCATTGGGCTAAAACTCTCACATGTACCACTTAATATTCATAAGTACTCACTTGAGGCAGGCATTATTATCAGCTCCACTTTATAATGGAAGAATAGAGAGTTTAAGCAACTTATTCAGAGTCACATAGCTGCTAAGTACAAAACCTGGGATTTAGCCAGGCAGTCTGGCAGTAGTGCAAACATTTTCAACCACTAAGATACACTGCATCTCATATAAGTAGGCATCAGCCAAGAAAGGAATGAGGATAACATGACCAGTAATCCTGTATCTGGGAGATTTTGGCATTTCAAGAGTATGTCAGGGACCAAAGTAGCTGGAGAGGTGTGAACCTGGAGTGGAGTCCCTTAAGGCAGGCTGTGAGGGGAGAGGCAGGGCAAAGCTGGAAAGTCCTTGTAAGCCAGTGTGTGCTTTTAGCTCTGTGAGCCATACGATCTAATGCTGACTTCTAAAAGATCACCTCCATGCTATGCAGATGCATGGAGAAGGACCAGAGCATAGCAGGAAGACAAGTGATCCATACAAAGATGGTGGAGGCTGCCAGGAGGAGGAGAGAACCAGGTAGATTTGATAGATATTTGGAAAGTGCTGACCATTTCTTCATTTCTTTTTCTTTTTTTTTCAGGGTATCATTACTCGATTGGATTCATAGTGATTCTCCTGTTTACAGCCTCCCAAGTGTAGGGATTACAGGGGTGTGCCACCAAGTCCAGTCTCAATTGCCATCTCAGTGTGCCCCAGGGGCAGGGCTGGCACGGCACAGCAGGCTCAGGTATCGAACCCCCAGCCCCTGCGCCTGTTTGCAGGTGTTTTAGTCTGCTGAGCTATTTGGCTGGCCTTCATTTTTTCATTTCTATTTCTGCCTCCCTATTTATCCCCAGGTCTGGCATGTCTTTGTTACTTTCAGATTTAAAATGCTATAAAGCAAAACTATAAAAATCCTAAATTCCTAATTTTGGTCACTGGTCTCTGATCTGTTTTCTTTTCACATACTACTGTTGTGGAGAGGCATGGCAGTGACCGTTCCCCATTTGACCAGCTCAGGGACCTTTTCTTCACATCCCCTGTCCTAGAAGTCGCCTCCTTCTGACCCCAAAGCCTAGAATTATGTGAGTTTTTCTTTGAGCGCTCAAACTATAATACTGTTTATTGAACAGAGGGTTTGGAGTGTAGCAGTCTGTTTATCCCCATTTCTCTTCACTATCATCAAACCCCAGCAAAGTCAGGCAACGCAGTCTCACGCCATCAACCCTATCTAAGGGAACATAGGGAACTTTCATATAAGAAACACCTCCAATGAATGTGAAAATAATAAAACCCCTACAGTGACAACTTGGACCACATTCATAATGACTTGGGCTGTAAAGACCAGGTGTTATGTAGATTGGAGCTTATTATCCAAAGATTTGGCAACCTCAATCCTCTTCTACTGGGCACAAAGCCATGCAATACTCACAGGCCTAACTTTGACGAGATGGGCGAGAGACAGGGCGAGAGAACTTGTACCTTCTATTTTGCTGTATTCCAAGGACATCAGCCTGTCTGATAGACAGCAGGCCCCTTTAAGGTACGAATGATAGAAAACACGGGGAGAATATTGTCAAAAATAACAGGCTGTAATGTACATGAGTGGGATTTCAGGGGTGGATTTCCTAAATACTTTAATTACCTAAATGAAGAAAACAATACGTTTGATGTTAAAAAGAAAACATATAAAACAATCTATGCATCTAAAGCTTTCTAGTATATTCTTAGATCCTGAATGATGTCATATTTCCAGATGCCAGCTACCTCATTGACTCTTTTTCTCTATATTACCTCTTCCTGTAATGCTCTGTCATACATGTTGATTCCCAGAAATATACTACTGTCTTCAACTTGTCACCTTATATGTGTCTCTTCACAAATACCAACTCCACAGAAAAGCCTTCCCTGACCTTTTTCCTATAGAAAGCGTCATGTTCCATTTCTGTATCTCTTTATCTCGTCTCATTTTTCTTTATTTCATTTATCACAATCTGAAATTTTGCTTCCTAGTTGTTTCAATGTTTATTTTCTATCCTTTTGCCATAAAGTAAGCCCCATGAGGGTAGAAACCTGTTCTCTGTGTGTGTGTGTGTGTGTGTGTGTGTGTGTGTGTCCCTTCCTCCAATGGATTCAGGTCACATGGTGAGGCCTGAATGACTAAATGTACAGTTGGTTCAAGTTATCACCTCACTGGCTTTTGGGATCCTTCCTAATCTGATTCTACTGTATCTTTCTACCTATGTTTATCAATACCTAATCCACGCTCTAACCCATAGCCTCGGAGGTCTATTCAACTTCTCCTTCACTGTCAGTGAATCTTTGATTCAGGTCCTTCCTCTGTCTCCCTCCCTAGATTTGCATCTCAAAGTTTTCCATCCTTGAAGAAATTGTCCTAGATCTAATTTTATTTCACACTTATCTATTTCTTCTTTACCAAACTCCTGTAATGTGCATTGTCTAAATCATTCCAATTTTCAATTAACTATATACCATCTCATACTGTTCTCTAATGGTTTTGTACTCATTAGCCCAGTCCCTTTAAATGCATTGTTAGTTCTTTTAGGGTAGAGGCTAAGAGAGAAATTTCCTTTTTTTTTCCTCCAGTGCACAATTTTTGGTACACAGCAGGCATTAAGTACTTGTTGATGGACTAAGATGTGTGAAGAATCTGAATAAGAGGGTCAGGCTTCTTTGGGTCACATGATACTAACAGAAACACACATCACCTTATATCTGTAACAAATCAGCAGCCTTATCACCTTATGTTTATGGATGCTGATCACGCCAGGTTTTGGGAAAGACTGTTCATTCCTTAAACAAACCCAGACTGAGAATCTGTTTTGTGGCAGACATCACTGTAAGCACTAGGGAGATTCTTAGAGATTATTATCTGAAGAAGCAGGCACTTAAATTTCAGTGTAACAAGTCTTAAAGACATTCTATAGTCACAGAGGAAACTCCAAAGAGGAGAATCTAACCAGGTCTGGGACAAGTCAAGAAAAGCTTACCAGATTGAATCTACCTGCATCTGCACAAATACAGAGGCAAGAAAAAGTTTCTCAGATTTTGTACTTTACTAGTTTCAGCGAGCTTATTTTTCCATGTAACATTTTAGCATGTTGTGCCCTAGTCATGAAAATTCTAAGAAATCACAGACCTGGCTCTCTCAAAATCTACCATCAAAGGAAAACACAGTTGTCATTGTGATGTCTACGCATGTTGCAAAATTGCCTCTTCTACTGAAATACTCAACACTTCAACAGCAAAGATCTTGATCTTATGTCTTATCTTTTCTCCCCAATTACCAAACAACAGTTATTTTCATCTTCAGATCTACCCCACCTGTTACAGTCTAAATTCTAGACTCTTTACTCTCTGCATTTTCCCCTTAAATGAATGTGCTTATTCCTATGATTTTTATACTATTCTTTTACTGACAATGCCTTAATCTATTTATGTGGCTATTAACTCAATATAGGCTAAATTGTATTATAGTAACAAATTCATCCCCATATCTCAGTGACTTAATACAATAAGGTTTAATTCTCACTCATCTTGTATGATTAATACAAGCTAAAGAGAAAATAGCTTATTCTATTTTCCAACCCACTCAGGGACTAGTCAGAAAGAGCTCTGCCATCTATAATATTGCTGGTCTCTGTGGCAGCAGGAGAGATTGTAGAAAAACTCTTCTATGTTTCAACCCAAAGTGGCATAGATCATTGGACAGAACTAATAATATGAGTGTATAATAAGCAAATAATAAAAGAATTGGAAAGCACATGGACAGGTAGGGAGTTTCAACTCTCTCCCACTTTTCAGTACTCTAACTGTGAATCCAAGTGCTCACTTAATATCTGCTTTGACATCAATCTTGTACTTCAAACTCAATGCTGAATTTGTTCTACACAAAATTCCAAGGACAGCCTTTAATTCATTCTTTCTCTCATTTACGCATTCAGAAACAGCCACTTCTGTTAAATCTGCTCTCAAAATAAATCCTATGTAACTCCTACAAGTCCTACAAATCCTACCTCTCCATTTCCACTCCCTCTCTGCTCTAAGTCAATGTGTCTTTTCATGGTGGGTGATAACAGTGACTGTGTAACTAAACTCCTTTCTTGCACTCTTGTCCTTTCAATTTATTTTCCACGTAACAACCCAGAATGATCTTTTCAAAAGATGCATCAATAAAACCATTTCCCTGCTTAAAACCTCCAATGAGTTCCCAATACACTTAAAATAAATACCAATTTCTTCATGTGATCTGACCCCCTTTTTTCCTCTAAGAAACCATCTTCTACTCTTCCACTGTATATCACTAAACTACAGCTTTAAATGCCTAAGTTTTTGGTGCTTTGATGTCTTTTCATAAGTTCTAGGTTGTGAACGGACCACCTACCCCATACCTGCATGTGGTTGCCTGTCATCATTCAGATCTTAGTGATAATGTCAGTTCCTCAGACAGACATTTCTGAACATTTAAATAAACTAGCTACAAGTCACTCTCTTGACCACTACTTAGTTCTTTGCATAGTACTTCTTGCTATGAGATATTTGCTTATTTCTGTATTGTTTATCCACTGGAATGCAAGCTCAGTTAGAAGAAACTTTGCCTATGTTTTTTCTTTATAAACCCAGAGGCCAAGCACAAAACAGGTGCTCAATAAGCTTGGACAAAAGAAGTTCACTCCCTACTTCACTTACTCTGCTCCTTTGCTCATTCTTAGCTTTATTGTCTCCATTTTCATATATCCCTTGACTAGAAAAGACTGGCGGAAATCCATATTTGCAAAGAATGGAGACAAACCATTCTTTGCAAAAGAAATAAAGCAGTGAGGTGATTGTATGCGTGTCAAGGATTTTCAGTATTCTCCTTGCCAATCAGAAGAGAAAAGTTAACTAAGGAGGCAGCTACTTGTCACATTTAAAAGTTCTTTTGACCTCAGTGATTAAGATGATGTGCCTGATGTGGCGAACTTTTACATTATGTTTCCAGAGTACTGTGAAAACAGCCCTTTTGTCACACTGAGTTCTCACTTTGGGTGATGGCTGTCACTGTTCTGAAAGAAGATGACTCACACTAGGTAGAGGGGGAGCAGTGACAGGATGGAAGGCAAGATTGACCTGAGAGTCCCCTTCCAAGTCCACTGAAATGAATAGAAAGTGCAGGTACAATATACAGAATATCCAGGACCAAGGTTCATGTCATTTGTACCACTGGCCCAATTTTGAGGACCTTGAAGGATATAAAACTTCCAAATCCTTAATAGTCTCTTGTCCCTAGACTGAAGATACCTAGAGCAGTAAAGAAATTTTATCCTACAACATGCAATTCTGCCAGGCTTCTCAAAACTGTTTAGGTAGGGAGCTGGGGTCTCATAAAGAAAGGCCTCATGTCCTCTGCTTTTTCTGAAAACATTCTCATGCCAAGCTTCTTCAGCTTACTCCTGGCCTTCCCTATCACTGAATCCTTCATATAGCTTGATGCTCGTGGCTTCTCAGCATGCCTCTCCAACTTGAAAGGCTTTCTTCCTATGTCAACCACAATCTGGTCAATCTTTAGGGTGATGCTGCTGAATGCTGTTTGAGGATGACACACTGCCCAGTCTAGTCTGATTTCTGAGTCTTTATTTGTTGAACTATAGGTAGGTTTACCCACTTTAAGTTGTAGGTTAAACCAACAACTTTCCCAATAATTTAGTTATTCTCCTATCTTAAGAGCCTGTACATTTCCTAAAAAATATGTTCTATTACCTTGTAACCTTTAGAGTCAGCCAAATGAAAGAAGGATATCCTAGTCTAAGTTTCTTGGGGTTTAATTTAATTAGCACTCATACCAAAATGGAAATTTTGACCTCATGGAAAAAAATCATTTGGTTTCATTCCTATAAAGAGGACTTTTTCAATCTTTGAGGAACCCTTATTTCAATAGTATTTGATCTATCCTTGATTATACAATTATTAGCATTTTGGTGATCTAACCAATGATATTTAAATGACATTTATGTGCAGAGCTTAGATTATGAAATCACAAAATTTTTGAGCCAAAAGAGACCTCAGAAAATATATTCCAATTCCTGTATTTCATAGATAAGGAAAGTTGAACCACACATAGCCGAGGAGTCTTGTACAGATCAAATAGATTGTCATGAAATAGAAAGGGACAAAACATGAGACAGCCTCGTTACTACTGCATGCATAGTGGAAGAAACTATTTCAAAAGATAAGAAAAGAAGGAAATACTTTAAGATCATACAAAATTGCCAAAAAGTTTGATATCTTCTACAGTGTTTTACAACTCTTTCAGTATACATAATCATCACAAAAAATTCTTCAGAATGTAAGAATATTGTCATTAACTGAAAAAACAAATTAATTCCCAAATGATCAGGGTGAAGGGTCATGGAGAGCAGGGAGAGGAGAGGACGAGAAGTCCTCAGAATACCAGCCTAAATCGTAGCTCGTGGAGCCAGTTTCTATTGCTTCTATCCTACTGGGAGACTTTTGTAAAATAAGACTGGAAATGTTTAGCTGCACACAGATTGCTTTATTTAGCAGACAATCTCAAAAAACACAACATGTTCTCTTGTGATTTGAGGCTTGCTTATCTAATTTTCTCTTTGTGCTTCTCCTCCACCAGCAAGCACCTGCTAAATGGCTGGAACAGACTTTGTTAATGGTCCTTGGCCCCTGCTCTCCTCACTTTGGTGCTCCCCTAAGCTTTCATCCTCTCCGTAGTTCCAACTTGAGAGCCCAAACTTCACCTCAAGCTCTGACTTTACCCTGGAATTTTAGATTTTCTCCTCGCCCAGGATGTATCTCCACATGATGTGACCCAGAAACTTCCAACTCAGCAAGACAAAATCTAAATGCATTACTTCTCCACAAAGAAAGTCTCTCCTTTATAATCTAGGTTGCCACTGTCACCAGGCATTCAGTCAGTTGCCTAAGCTAAAGTCTCAGAAGCATCTCTAACTCTTCCTTATGTGTCAGCTCCATACCAATTTATTAGGAGCCCCTCCTGCCTACCTCATGGATGTCTCTGGAATATTCTTCCCATACACTATTCTTTCATCATTTACCCAAAGTCCCAATTCCATCATCTCCTTCCTAAGCCTATGTGATAGTCTTTCAATATGATAATAATCTTATTTTCCCTAGTTCTCTAAATCCAATCAACTCTTGCTTAAAAGCTGTTCTGTAGCTTACCATTGTCTAAATAATAAATTCCAAATTCTTTAAGATGGAAAATAGATCACTTTAAATTAACTTACTTTAAATTTAGGTATACTATATCTAAATACAGTGCATTAGACCATAGCTTTTACTCACTAGCTATTGATCTGCTCCAAAGAGCAGAATAGACTAAGAATCAATGTAAGTTTTCATTCACAAAGAGAGTTATGCTTTGTGGTTGAAAGAAGAGATGTAAATTAAAACAACACTGAGATTCCATCTCCCTCCAGTAAGAATAGCTATAATTAAGAAATCAACTAATAACAAATGTAGGAGGAGCTATGGGGGAAAAGGAACCTTTCTCCATTGTGGTGGGGGTACAGGTTGGTACAACCACTATGGAAATCAGTGTGGATATTTCTCAAAAAAATAGGATTGAGGGCCAGCCAGATATCTCAGCAGACTAAAGTGTCTGCTTTGGCAGACCACAGTGGCTGGAGTTCCATCTCCAGATGGTAATTGAGACTGGGTGTAGTGGTATGCACCTGTAATCCCAGCGCTTGGGAGGCTGAAAACAGGAAAATTCTACAAGTCTGACCTATGTAGTGAGATCCTATAGACCCTGTACTAAATACAAAAAAAAGAAGGAAAAAGCTAGGATTGGAGGTCCCATTCAACCTGGCTATTCCTCTCCTGGGTATTTTTCCAAAGGAACTGAAAAATCATACCGCAGTCATATATGGGCACCCATTTATAACAGCACAATTTATCATAGCCAAATCTTGGAAACAACCCAAATGCCCATCATCTGAAGAATAGTTAAGAAGATGTATTTTTACACAATAGAGTATTACTCAGCTATATAAAAAAGATAAACTCAAGACTTTTATAGGTAAATGGTCTTTTTGCAACTAAAGACCATACTCCATAAGCAAAATAGATCAAACCCACATGTGCAAACATCATATTGTCTCACTAGTGTAAGAACCTCAAAAAGTAAATAAAATCATAAAGGTGCAATGCATACTGTGAAAGGGAAAGAATCTGTTCAGAGGGAAGGAGCAACTGAGATGAGGAAAGAAAGAAAGAAAGAAAGAAAGAAAGAAAGAAAGAAAGAAAGAAAGAAAGAAAGA
>NDGM011252430.1:9529-36493 GCA_002564305.1 Octomys mimax | reverse complement strand
ATATATATATATATATAAAATTATATTGGATGCTTTTTAGTGTGTTATGAATGTGAACTTTTAAATGGTAAGAAAAGTCTAAATGACTTTTTTCTTCAGCTACAGCTGTCTTCCAGTTCCCAAATGAACAAAAGCAAGATGGATTTCTTTCAAGTCTGCACCAACTTATAACACGAATTGTTGAGTTTCTTTATTTCAGATAAGTACAGGAAGCCAGCATGCTGAAATCCTGAGATCTGAGGGTTATTGTTAAGATAGTGCTAAAAAGAGGTGTAACTTAATAAATTAGATCAGATTTGTTCTATGAAACCATTAAGCCAATTCTTTAAACTTTCATTCTCCTCCTTTTTAAATAAATCCTTAAGAACGGAAATAATTTTGACACGTCTATTTCCATGATTGTGATTAGAAGCACTATTCTGTAAATTTATGTGAGCTGAAAGTAAGGGCTGAGAAAGATTTAAACAAATCCTGTCCTCTACTTTGCAATCCCTCCTCTAAGGTTAGCCTAATTTTATTCCCTTATAGTTCATTTAAAATGGACACATGCTTTATCTTATTCACTTTTTCTGTAGTCTTTATAAACTTCCTGTTATAATTACCACCAACAGGGAAAATACTACAATATAACTGTGTTGGGCATGCCATGGAGTTAGAGTACAGTGTATTTTCCAAAATACATTAGTAATCACTAGAAAAATAATAATGGAAGCCTGTTAAGAGCAGATGCATATGCTCAAATTTGATGCTTTCAGCTGAGTGCAGTGGGGCATCCCGACAGTGCCCACTACTAGGAAAGTAGCCTGAGCCCAACAGTTTAACTCTTGCCTGGACCATAGGGTGAGATTGCTCCACAAAGAGAAAAAGAAGAAACCTTATAAGGAAGGGTAAGACAGAAAAGAAACAGGACAAAAAAATAACAATGAAAGCAGCAGGGAGGAAGAGAGGGGTGAAAGAAGGGACATCTGGATGGAGACCCGATGCTGTGGACAGGACCAGGGTAGCTCAGCATCTGCCCCCCTCCTTGCTGACCCTTTTTTGTCTGCTCACGAATGATGAACCCAAGAGGGTAATGGGGTAAAATTTATTTCTGCTTTAAGATCTACTACAAGAGAAGGGAAAGGGGCTGCCAAACAAAAGCCAGCACACCTAGTTGAATTTTAACTCCAAAAATAATATTGTTTTAGTATAATTGGTAATATTGCATAAAATGTACTTATGCAAAACTTTTTTCATTATCTGATCTTTTATTTAACTGGACATCTTCGTTTTTTTTTTTTTTTTAATTGTATCTAGTGACACTTGTCCCTAAATTTTTATTACCTTTATGGAAAGTATCAAGTTTAATGAATCTCATAATCTGTTATTTAAGTTTAATAGTTGAAGTAATTTGCCAATCTTATTTCAGGACAGAGAGAGTTTCCTAGGTAGCAATGGACCGGTGGGAGAAAACGTAGAGTAGAGAAAGTATCAAGACCCCAAGCATGAGGTGGTAAATAAAACCTCATCTTGCAGTGACTGACAAGCACTTCATGTGGCTGCATGGCAGAGTCTTTATTTGCAAGCCAGGGACACTGGAAGGACACTGCTCACACAGGCCGAAGCTCACGTCCCTTATTCTGCAAACTGATGCACAATCTCAGGAAAAGTTACATAACTCCTCATTTCAGATGCGAGGATAATACTTGCCAATGAGGCAGGTTTGTTGGATGGATTAAACATAAGAATATATCGTGTGTGTTTTGGAAACTCTAAGGCATTTTACAAACAGGAAGGGATTATCATTCGTAATGTTGGATTGGGTTAAAAAGGAACACTCTGATCAGAGTGTGACATGCTTAGAGGTCACTACGCAGTCAATCACAAGCCATGGACAATGGGTGACCTTTGGTCTGAATTGTGTGCTGCAAAAGACAAGTTGGGAGCAGTGATGGGACTAAAGGCATGGGTTGAACAGAAAGTAGGTATACGGAAGGGCGTGCTATAAAGCCAGGATGATGAGAACGGAAACAAAATCAGTTACTAACACCAAATCACAAGTTGCCAAGAAGCAACTGACTCAGTTTCTAGAGATGAGAAACAGTAACCTTATTTGTCTAATCACTGCCATGATTTCTAAAAGTCACCAGGAAAAAAAAAATTTCTTTGGCTTGTGCACCTCTAGATCCAACACATATTCCAATGCTACCAAACACTGAAATATGACCTGGAAGTTGTGGTTCTAGAAGACAGCTGCTGAGACTCATTGGTACTGATTCTTAAGAACACACAACATTACATATATGCTGCTTATCTATTTTATATCAACTGATGTAAGAAACATCTAGTCTCAAAATCGGTGCCCTCTGACACATCAAGTTGCGCACGTGTGTGTATTTGAGTGACTTCAGGGTAATCAAATAAGATGGTCTCTTCTACCAAAATGCACATTTTCATGAGTGGGGGTAACACCAAGAATAAAGTCTGTGGCAAAGAGCAAATGCCATGCACCTACCACTATCCAGGCAATCAAAGGATAGTCATGCAGAGCACTAGCTTCAATGATAGACTCGGGGATGGCGAAACACGACTAGTGACACCCAGACTTCTGGGCCTACTTCTGCAGATCTTCCCATGGTGAGAACCCAGACTCCCTCTAGCTGCAAGCAGGCAGCTGCTGAGCAGACAGCAGAAGAATCCACCGCAAAGCTGTCATTATGCTAATTACAGCTGAGACACCAGAAGGCTGGAACACGCAGGGCACAGCCACGTTATCACCTCATTTTATTGTACTGGCCACTGGATTCCATTCCAGCTAGGATCCAGACCCCCCACAAATGTGTTTAAGATCTTCCCAGTTAGACAATGGAGGGCAGAGGGGAGTGGGCAGAGATTATTTACTTCAAATGATTTTATAACCTATAATTTATTCTCCCTTGATTTTTGTTTTTTGCTTTTGGGGTTTAATTTTTCTCAAATATAATGAGCCACTTATGCCCATTCATACTGTACAATCAACTGCTATAGGTTGCAGATTAAAAAACTACACAGAATCTGAAAATATCAAATTTCCCTAAATAAATCCCATCATCACATAATATTAACACATACTAATGATTTTTTTTTTTTTAGAAAGTGGAAGAAACTTAATACTAAGACGTTATAGATTTAAACCTGAAGGACGCCAGTCTGGATACAAGCTTAAACTTCACCATGGTCATGGTAAATTAGGGACAGATTCAAAAGATGGATTTCAGTCTCACAGGGCTCTGTCCCTGTGACCAGATCGTCCACCTCTATCCCAATAAGGATTAAAACATTTAGAAATGTCCCAGCCAGTCCTCAGAGATGAAAACTACGTATCTTATAACAATGTACTGGAAAAGAGAGAGACAGTTGTAAAATCAACATCTAATTGATTTGACAATATCAAAATGCACATGATTCTAGTTAAGTACAATCATCAATCAATATTTTAGGTGTAGTGATTTAAAAGTCGTGTTTCCTATGGGAAGATAAGGTTGTGCTTGCCCGGATCGGGCCCTAAACACTTCCATTAAAGGAGGGGCCCTTCGCGGTCTGCATCGCTATATGCAGATGAAACGTCCTAGAGTTCAGCACCCACAATCCCAGTCCAAAGAACAATCTGTTCTGTGGGAAGAGCTGCATCGAGATTGCCGCAAAAAGCAGCACCAAGGAAAAAAATGAACTTGGGTTTTTGCCGATTCGGAGTCAGAACTCCTAGGGGAAAAGTCCTGATTTAGACTTTGAGGTGTGAGCTCATGAACTCAAATGGTACAAGGGCTATTTTCTCCCCTATTAGTAGGAGGGGAAGCTTAAAAATCTGTGTTTTCCAAACATTACACTAATAATCCCCCCCAACTCTCTCTTCCCAAACTTAAAAAAAAAAAAAAAATCTGTCAGACTATCAAAGCACCGTCAGTGCCAGTAAAATACATCATTAAGGTGAGTAATTTTCCTGTTTACTTCAAACACTTTTTTCCCCAACTCCAAGCTGGGCAGGTCTGATCAGGTAAGGCTTTGGAGCGAGCAAAAGCGTCCCCAGTTTCTACATAAACGCTGCAGGCCATGGGGCAAGGACAAGTCTCAACTGAGCACTCCACAGTAGGCAAGCTTGCCGGCGCCTCTGGTCTTGTCTCCTTCATACCTTACAAGTAGCGTCATGTCTCCCAACCTTCAAGCTGGGCTTTATCTGCAGCGTGCGCTTGCGCGCTCGCTTGTACACACACACACACACACACACACACACACACACCCCTTCTTGTTTTCTTATTTTTGCTTACAATCGAAATCTGTGTACATTTTGAGCACAACTGCTTGATGACAACATTTTCCTTTCTTGTCTCCCTTTCACATTAAAATATTTTCCATTCTGGATTCCTGCTTTTGTCATGGGAAGATGTGTGGCAGAGTGCAGAAAAGAAAGATCTTTTCTCATTGTTAAGGTGCTCTACTCTGAAATCTAGTGGCGGCATCTGACTTTCCTATTTTCTTATGGAAATAATTATTATTGTCAATAAAACAAATGTTTTAAAAGCCACCTTTGCGCAAATATATCTCCTGTGTGGTTTTTTTCCCCTCCTTCTTAAAAAAAAAAAAAAAAGAAAAGAAAATTGCTACCCTTGACATACTTGTAAGATTAGTGTTTCAGTGTGGTCTACCTGTAAAGAGACAGGAAGCTGGAGCTATAGTTGAGTCTTAGATACATTTTTTCTTAGCCTAGGCAGCTCTGTGAGTCTCCTTGAGTTTATTTTTCTCTCTCTCTATGCAGTGGGAAACTAAAAAAAAGTCTCTTCTATTAGGGAGAAATTCTCAGTGTTACTGTTTGTGAATTATTTTGGATTCTTTGGGTGAGAGGAGTCAGAGCTGTTCTAAGACACTGCACTTACATAACCCTAAACATGCTCATAAATTGGAAAGGCAATTGCGAGCCAAAGGCCTGATGTTTTCTTATAGCAGATAGGAACTTACATATGGTCTGAAGTATGCATTTACACTTGCTTTTCCGCCCTATTTTCTCTCTGATGTCACCACTGTTGCCACTACTTCTCCCACCCACCATGTATAATTTGTCTTCCATAGAGGCCCCATACGGAAAAGGAATTAAATAATGAACAACACAGGCTCAGAATTAAAAGAAGTGCATATGACTTCTCAAAACCAGGATTTCGGGGCAAAGTAAAGGAACCAAAGAAAGAGCCTCCCTAGCAGCTCTGAACTTATTCACTGTTTATCAGTAAGGAAGGAGGGAAGATCCAGTCCCAGCTGTGCCCTTCCTGTATTTGTCTAATAATAAGTGTTTAAATTGGATCAGGAAAAAAATGGGAGCTATCACATAGCAACAGGCACGGAATAGTGAGAGTCAGGATTTCTAGGAGAGAACTTCATTACAGTCTCGTTCATTCCTAAACTTAAACAGAGCATCACATTTATTTAGTAGGTCACTTTAAGCCTGGAAAGGTAACTCTGCATCTGTAAAATACAAATTTAATTACGTAGTTTGGAGAATTATTTTGTAAACTAGCTGCCACTAAGTAGTGCCTAATGCAGTTCTTAGCTTGATACTCAATAAAGGATAATTATCATTTTGTCTCCAGCATCTTAATTTCAGAGTTGGTCAGCAGTTGCCAACGCCTGATACTGAAATAACAACCCTAACTCACTGTACTGCTTAAGGTCAAACTTTAACCGAAATATTATATTTTATTAGAAACTGAAGGAAGGAGCAAAGAACCCTTATTCTGTGCTTTCTTGACATGACATTCTTGAAACTTCTGGTTTTAGCTGATGAGCTATCTCTACCAGACCTCTTATGGCTGAGATATAGTGAAGCCATTTTACTTGAGAACTGTATGCAGAAGAAAGCTTTCTCCAGGCTATCTCCGTGCACTTAGAACATTGTCTATAAAAGCCCTCCATGTGCCAGTGCCTGGTGTTAACTATACAGAGTAGTGTAGCCCATCAAGCCCTATGCAGAGTAAACTCAGATAAATTTCATGTTTTACATTAGCCAGTCATTTAGTAAAACCCAATGGGGGAAAAGAAATTAGAATGCTCACATCATCTGAAGATTTATTTTCCTGTAATGAGAGCATGATATCTTTCATAGCACACCCAGTTCTAGGCCAAAAATTATAATGCCAGCCCTCTGTGTTGTAAATCAAAACCTACTACTTATCAGCCAAGGGCCGCTTCTTTAATTATAGTGTTCCTGCTGTAGAGAAATGAGATTAGGAGGTGACGGGCTCAGACAGTTGAGACTGGAAAAAGATTCATGCTGCCAGTATAAAAGGAATGCGTAGTCAGGAAAGCAGAATTCTAACCCCACCACAGAGCAGCCTGGAGACCCAGATGGACATTTCCTCCACAGACCTTGATCTTCAACATGAAAACAGTGGCAACAGTGCCACACTCAGAGTGGGAGAAGCTCAAGAGATGCCATAGAAGGGGCAACAGCCTACACATATGTATATGAGAAAAACCATAATTTAAGTCAAAATCAAAGTAACTATCCTCCAGGAAAATAAGGGAGCATTCTACCTATTTGTTTTTTTCCTCTACAGATATAAATTGATATTTAAATCAGTCAATCAGATGGAAAATAAATGTAAATAATCAACTAAAGTGGAGATATTTTATAAGCACAGAAAGAGCTCAGATCTCAAGGAACTTCAAGCAAGAGACTGGAGCAACTAGATTCTCTGCATCGGTATTAGGAGGAGCTGCGTTTTTGTCAGAGGTGGCTCAGGCCTGTTCCCATCTGACTCAACTCTGAGCCCCACGGGTCTTCATTTGTTTGGAAGTTGGCAGCCAGTGCTGGAAGTTTCCCCTCTAGACAGACAACAGAAACACACTGTCAACTTTATTGTGGCAGACATAATAGAAGAAGGGCAACAAAAACAAAATTGTGTATGCACAATGTAAAGAGAAGTAACACTTGTTAAAACAAGTGGAAAAAAAATACCTTTAAGATTAGTAAGTTCATCACAAAGATCTCTGATTCAAGCTACTACAACATGAAAAATGAGGGGGATTTGTACTCCACAACTGTGGAAGGTTTTCACTCCAATGAAATGAGTGTTGATGTTCGATTTTCAATGTTTAATTTTATAAAATGAACTCTCTCCCTAACCTTTGATACGAAACTCACATGGAAATGAACAACATAGTAAGTCAAATTGAAGCGTAGATGCTTTTTGCTGTTTCGCTGTTTAAACCCATGAGTTTTCAATCCTTTGATCCAGGACCTGTGATGCACTGTTACAAAGGCAGACCTTGCCTACAATTTGCCGAGGCCTAGTGTCAGTCCCGATGAAATTCACCTAGTCGGCTCAGAACTCAATTATCTTCCTGTAAACCAGAGTTTAATGATCTCTCATCAAAACCTCTTTCTCTCGTCCAATTGTTATCTTAATGAATGGCCTGTAACCTCTTTCCAGAATCCAAAAAAGGAAGGCTGATGGCTGCCAGTGTAGCTGACATTTAATTAGTATTGATAACTCCAAAAATCACAAAGCAGAGAGCAATATATGTCAAATGAGGTGTGGCTGCAAGATGAATAAAAAAACACTTTTGAGAAAAAAAAATTCATTGTGGTTCAGAGAAATTGCATTCATGTTTTGGTTTGGCAATTAAAAGGGCAAACATTTGAAGAAACCAGAGAGTAGCACAGAACTCGTCAGAATCTAGAAGTGAAATGAAATAATTTTCAAAGAATCGTTCCCAGACACTGTTTAGCAATAGCTATGTGTGAACTCCTCTCCAACTCTTTCATTCCTTCTGCTAATTTCAGGGTCAAACAATTAGGGGAAAAGAAGCCAAGCAAGAATTAATATGGGAACTTAACTTGTTGGCATGGGTCTAGGTTTCATACTTTACGCTTACAGTTCTTGGTCATATTTAATGTTCATTAGGGAAATTTCTGTAGTATATTTCTTTATTTTTTTTCAGTATCAGGGATTGAACTCAGGACCCTGCACTTGCCAAGCAAGCACTTATTCTACTGAGCTCCCTGGCCCCTCTGTTGTATATTTTTGAGAAACAGCATGTTCTAGGCACTAAAGTTGGAAGAAACATTCTGTTGAATCTTCTTTTCAGACACCTGTATTCCTAACTAGATGATTTGGGGCTAGGGAGATAGCTCAGCTGCCTAAGCACCTACCAGGCAAGAACAAGGACCTGGATTCCCTGCATCCCTGGTACATTGCATGTCAGCTGTGCCAGCCACTGAAACTGGATGCAGTGGCATAGGCCTGGATTCCCAGAGCTGGGGAGATTGAGACAGGAGGATCACTATGAGTCTGTGCTGTGTAATGAGACCTCGTACTAAACAATAAATAAAAGACTAAGTGAATGATTTACAAATTGCTGTCCCTTGGTCAAGCCTACATCTAGAATCAGCAATAGAGTATCTGCCAAGAATTTTGATTCTTTCTTCTGGGTACCACTAAAAACAAAATTATCTTATTTATAATAAATAGACTTGTAATAAATTTATAATCTGTGTTAGTTAGCAAAAGGGAAAGAATAAATCTTATAGTTCTGTTTTCTGAAATCTAGGGAAGTCAAACCAGGAGTCAAAGGGCAAATAAAATTTTATAGCTACTGTAAAACTGTATCACTACATACTAGTGTCCTTCAATTTGCAGTTTCTTTTTGCTCAAAATTGAAGTGAAAGATACTTTCATTTCTTGTGAACTACTGTTAGAGACACTGTTTTCACCAACCATTCATTTCTATTAGGGCAAGATTTAAGAAGAAGACAAAGAATTAGACCAATGTATTTCTTAAATAGATAAGAAAAGGGAAGCTCAGTCTCAAAGAATTGCTTGGCCAAAGCCATCATCCAATCATAGCATCCCTGGCCAAGGTCTCTTCTTGGTTCAATCAATCAAACTTCCTCCCAAAGCTTTTCTATGTCAGAGTCATGGATATCATGAAGCATTCTCTTATTTGGCCAACTATTTACAGGCCAGCTCTGTCATACACAGAACAGGACGGTCATTAGCCAAAACTTATCCTGAACAAAGAAGGGGAAACATAGCAACAACAATAACAACAAAATCCCAAAACCCTGAATAGATCATTTGACCCATTGGTGCAGTCCAAGTGCATAGTAGCCGTAAAACAAACATGTAGGAAATCGAAAGTCGTAGAGGTCACAGGAATCTCGCTGAGGGGGATAGATCCAGGCAGGGGTCTCCACTCTGTCTCTCAGCTTCTGCCTCTCTGCCTTTCCATGTCTCTGTCTCTATCTGCCTCTGTCTCTTTTTGTCTCTCTTCCTGTCTCACTTTGTGTCTCTCTGCCTGTCTGTTTCTGTCTTGCTTTCTCTCTGTCTCTCTATCTCTGTGTCTCTGCATCTCTGTCTCTGTCTCTGTCTCTCTCTCTCTGTCTCTCTCTCTCTCTGCCTCTGTATCTGTGTTTCTGTTTGTCTCTGTCTCTGTCTGTCTTCCTGTCATATCTGCCTTTGTTTCTGTCTCTGTCTCTGTCTTTCTGTCTTTCTCTGCCTCTGTTTCTGTTTCTCTCTCTGACTCCCTGTCTCTGTCCCTGACTCTGTCTCTCTCTGTGTTTCTGTCTATCTGTCTGTCTGTCTCTCTCTCTCTCTCTCTCTCTGTTTCTGTCTTTCTGTCTCTCTCGCTGTCTCTCTCTGTGTCTCTCTTTCTGCAATAAATAACACAAATCTGCCCTGGAGCCTCCTTTTCCTCCCTCCCCTTTATCTCTGAGCTGAATTATTATAATTCAGGACCCTCCCTGTCCTCAGCCTTCCCACCTCTGAACTGCAGCCAGTTATACCTTTCCCACTGAACATGACATCACCCTTCACTGCTGTTTTCCCCATGCTTAGACGACTAATGCCAAACTCCTCTACAAACAGTTCCAAGCCCTTTCCATTACGTGACCTCTCTCCAGCTTTATCTCCTTCCTCCACACATTCCGTGGTTTGGGCTTATAAGACCATTCCCTATGCCTAGACTTACACAGCACGCTCATGTCCAGAAACCTTTATTCACTCTGGTGCCTCCCCCTGGAGTCCTCTCTTCTCCCCACTGCAAGATCCTAACTATCCTTCAGAACACAGCACGAAGTAGCAAATCTATGGTGAAGCCAGTCGCACCAGTCTGCTCTCACTCTTTCACTCACCATACTTCCTTCAGACAAGAAATGCAATCTGACAAACACCTGTTGATACCCCTTCTGTGTGCTAGCACTGAGGGAGAGATGAAAAGATACAGCCATTGTCCCTGAGGTGGTGGTGCTGGAGGGGCATAACAAGGGGTAGCCATAGCTACAGTCAGCACTTCCAGTGAGTTTAAATGGATGAGCAGGAGTCGCCCCACAAAACAAAGGGAGGAGAGAGTAAAGGAACATTCCAGACAGATTATAGCGCCTGTCACACTAAATTACGGCTAGGTTTATCAGCGTGCCCTGATTTACTAAGCTCTTTAAAGGCAAGCTATCTTACTTATCAATAGGATTACCCTATGGTATTTGCCTTAAAAATAACCAGCATGATTTATCAAGGGGTTGCTCAGCAATAGACACTCAACTAGGGGCTGCACATACTGAACTCTTGATAACCTTCAAGGGAGACGACCTCCTCCTGACAGAGGAGGAAATCGGATCTTAGCGGAAACAGGTCGCTTCCTTATGACCCAGCTAGTAAACGTGGGAATCATACCTGTCTTGCTTCACAGTATACCTTCCGGTGCTCAGGAAATATGTTTTAAAACTAACGGTGCTGTTCAACAAAGGCTTAGTAATAGCAAGGCTTCAACAAGGTGCCTTGGCACGTGTGTGAACACGCTTGTGATCCCAACATACGAGACACCAGCTGGGCAAATCCTACAACGGCCATTACGGTATCTGCTTGGTCTCACCAGTTTGCTTCACAGAAGAGATATTTAAAATATTTCCAGCAAAAGTTTTAAGACTAGGGCCAGGAGATGGCTCAGTGGAATAAGTGCTTCTCTAGCAAGCACAAGGGTCTGAGTTCAATCCCTGGTTCCGCCAAAAAAAAAAGTTTTAAGACTATGTTTATCATGTAATTACAGAATTCTGCACGTAGTTGTTAGTGCTTGAAGCTTACTGATAATGTGTTTTTCTCTGTATTGGGGAATTCATTTTAAAGGTAGATTGCAACATATTTCTTTCAGATTGGAATTTTTTTTATTAAATTTTCCCTCAAATAAAATTATGTTTTTTGGAATCCAGAAATAGTTAAAAATAAAATGTATGTGCAGTCTCACTTCCTAACAGAGACTCCTTGTTAACATTTAGATAACCAAAAAAAATCACTTTTTAATCATGCACCAACAAAAGGGAAACTCAATTTCTGAATGTGAACTTACATATTTTCTAAGAAAGTAACCAAATCTAATTAACTCAGATTCATTTAAGTGGCAGAATTGTTCTGAACTTTCCAAACCGGGGGATAACATTTGTCCTCACCGGGTGCCATGCTTACAGTTGACCAGACTGTAGGAAAACATGTGTTAAAGAAAGAGAAAACATTCGTGCTTGTGAACCAGAAAACTCTGAATTGTCCCACGGAAGCTTCAGTGATTGTCATACTGAAAAGAACTACTAACATTTATTTTTCACTGCTTCCTGTTCTTTTCTTCCTTTGCCTTTTTGATTAGGGCTGCAGGAGGAAATAATATTTTTAGAGGAGTTCTCTAAAACTTATTAAAATTTTTTTTTAATCAGACATGCTTGAACAAGCATTAAAGCACAAACAAGTCTTGGCCCTATCTCATGCAGAATGGGTTGGCTGCAGATGTTTTTCTACAAGCTCTGTCTTGCCTATGACAAGAACATTCATCTCCAAAGCACATCATTTCGCCTACTTTGCTTGAAGCAAAACAACACATACACACACACACACATGCATGCACACACACAAATCACAGGTGTTCTATCACTTTTGTTAAGTGTTTTATTCTTGGAGAAACTCTTCTACTTGCCCTCCATCTTGAGGGAGACAAGGAACCAAACATCAGGTAGATAAATGTCACTGGGACAGCCTAGTTTGCCACCCCCTATCCAAGAAGATGAGAACAGGGGAGTCTAATGTGGTACCTCATTTTTTTTTTAACCTACAAAACCCAGTTCTGGCCCAGCACTGACTCATAAAGCAAGAGACATTAGCTCATAGAAATGATTTGGTCGTGAGAATTCTGGCAGGTCTCTCCCCTCACTTGTGCTGCAAGAGGGAAGTCTGCCCCAGTAGCTGTGGCTTGTCACCTGTGCATGGTCAGCAATTACCCATGGTCAAGGGCCATGAGGGCAGGGGCAATGGACAACAGCTACATCTCTAAGAAAGCCGATGAGGAGCTACACCCACAGTATGCTCTAGGTAGAAATTCCTACACAGTGCTCTCATTTCTCACAGCCCACCAATCCATTCAGTCCCACTGGAAAGCATAAATTCTATTCTCTAGACTACTTGGGTTTTTCCTGGGGGCGAGAGAAAAGACAGAAAGGTTGAGTACGCTCTTGGCAGCTGCTAATATATTTGCAGTTCTTATTACTGAAGGTGGGTGTGAAGTTTGAAACAGAGTGGATAAGAATCACCCCGTTCAAACCCTGCCCTTAGCTGAGGCCCTGGGTATGAGGCCACGGGGCTCACCCTGTAGGACGGGACCCTGTAGGCTAATGGGATGCTGCAGCTCTCTGCAAATGGACAGACTTCCTAGTTTACAAACCACTTTCACCTCACTATCTCATTTGATCCTTAGAACAGGCCTGGAGGGCAGGCATCATTATCCTCATTTTAAAGGTGAGAAAACAGAGGCACTGAAGAGATACAGCAATCCACAAAAGTCTGAGCCAGGGAATGGCAGCCGGCTACTTACTAACACAGGTGTTCAGTAAGATTAGCTACCTCGGCTCTCAGCTTCTCTTCCTGCCCAGGAAGGCTTGCTTCTCCCCCACTGAACTAATCTTATGGCACAAAGCAGTTCAGTGACTGTTGAAGACTTCTCTCTCAGATGCACTGAATTTACATAGATATGGAACTTCAGAGCCCAATCGATTCAGCTCCTATCTGAACCACCAGTCACCATTTTTGCAGCCCTGCCCACATTTAGAGCTTGTGGCCCCTGGCAGGAGTGGTTTGCACCTGAGACAGTCTGGCTGATTCTTTTTTCTTTTCTTTTCTTTTTTTTTAAAAGAGAAGAAAGGTTTATTTCAGGTAAGAGTTTGTAGAAGTTTCTGTCCGTAGTCTGCTGGCCCCAAGGCTAGATGGCATGACAGAGGAACATTGTGGAGGAGAAACGGTGCATGGCAGGCAGTCAGGGGACAGCAAAGCAATGATCAGCAGCAAGTAGCCAATGACGAGTGTTTATTTTTATCAGAAGTCCATCTTGCTGGGACATCTGCCTTTACGTGGTAATCATTTCCCACGGGCCCATCTAAATAAGTCTACCTTGTGGCTTGTTTCAGGAAAGCTGACAATAAGGAGGGAACAGTGTACAACTGATACACAACATCACAATTCTTTATCAGTAGTCCTAGTCCTTTTTGGGTTGAGGCTATAAGTGAATACCCCCATCCCAGTGTTTTCTCCTAGGAAATCACCACCTATCTCAAAATTGTGCTTCTTAAACAATTGTTGAAAGCACTTGAATATCAGAAGTATATGTAGCTGTTCGGTTCGGTGCAACTCAAGCCACAAGATAAATGTTATTTATCTTCCCAGAATTTTGGTTTTAAAGACTTTTTCTTCCATGAAGGGGGGGATATATTTAAATATATTAATATTTAAATGCAAAATTAAGATAACTTTCACAGAAAAATAATTTATTGTATTATATGGATCATAAAGATTACATGCTCTGGATGAGCACCATAGATGCTGGCTCCACAGGCCATTGCTCCTAATTAGAGTGAAAATCTTAAAGTGCGATTGTATCATTTGTTGTCACCACCTAGTAGAAGACTTGCCACCAGATGCTAGAGCTACTCCATGGAATTAATCTCTTCCTATGCCTCACTACATATCTGTGAGGAAGGTGGGTCTATTTAAATTCTATTTCTGAGTATATGATCCATCCTAAAAGAAATCAGCCGTTTACGAGAAGTGACTTTGGCCACTGTATATACCTTATATGAAATTCTCCTGATAAGGTTGCAGGGTCTCATCTGAGGTCATATGGAAGGAGTATCCAACGCTAGCCAACTGTGCCACAGAGCTGAGTTTTGTCCTCTGCACCACCCTGCCATTCTTTAATAAAAGAGTCAAAGTCCTTGCTTTAAAAAAGAAAGTACCAGATACATTACATTATCATCCTTTCCTTTTAAGAGAATCTTCCATACTGTATTTTACTGGATGATATGTTTTATGATACCTCTTTATAATTTATCAGAGAGCATTTTTATTTCAAATGAGGAATGTAGAAGAAGGAAAACATTTAAAGCATTCTATTTTCTGTTTCTGAAGTATAAATTCCAATGTCAAGCAAATTAAAAAAGCAATAAATTAGCAGTTACTCTATGCCCTGAAACCATATGCTCAAGTGACAACTTCAAAATAGATTTCCAAACCATTTAAAGGAAAAAAATCTGTTAGCTTGGAACTGCTTATAAGCAAGCCCCAGGAGGTTACAACCTCTTTTATTGTTTGTAGTATAGTGAAAATATGTGCATTCTGATTCCCCACTTTTGTAACTGACTTTGTCTCAAATCATCCTCTACATGGTAAACCTAGTTGCCCCTTACACTTATCTGTGGGAGAAGATGACACCACCTTGGTTATTTCTTTCTTACCTGGATAGCCACTGTCTCTAGGAGGTAGAGATTACTGTAGTCACACAGATCTCCCAAAGGCGAATACTGTGAAGGTGAGAGTCCAATAATCTAAGCTCTGTAAAACTGTCTTCTGAGTTAGTGGAAAAGAAATCCAGGTTCTACAATGCTGCTAAGGAAAGAACGGCTGGGTGCCGTAACCCTAGCTATGGGGGACAGGAAGAGAATTTCTTGAAAGTAGAAGCTAGAGACAGTCTAAGAAAAAGGAGACCCTGAGAATACGCCTTCACTTGGCTGTTGCTGTGGCACTATCCAATGAAACAGAATCACCAGGATCTGCTCATTTCATGGTTTTGCACAGAAAGATTAAAAGAGTAAATGGAGCTGATAAACTCTAATAAATACAGTGCAAAGGCAAGCTCTCAGACCAACATAAAAATTGGGTCCTTGAATTTCATTTCTCTCACCAAAGAAACGGACTAGAAGCCTCCCACAGCTGCTCTAAGCCTTTCTCTAGCTGCTGTCTTTGTGGACTTCCTCCTTGGGGTCACTCTGATCTGAGGAATGAATGTCTGATGAGAAACATGAAGCCACATCTTCGCATTCTACACAACACAACTTAAGTTTTCTTATAAGCAAAATCCTTAGTTACACCAGCACAGAACTGACTCAGCTTCCTAGACAATGGTCCACACTGTGGAAAATTCTGAATGTCATTTCAACCAACAGGAATACCATATCTAAATATCAACCTTAAATTTTTATATAAAATATGGAGGAAAAAAAGGCCTTTGCAAACATTCTGTACTAAATGTATCAAATTCTGGGATGGCAAAACTTTAATGAAAATATTTATTATAGCAATGATCAATTTAAATAAGTTAAATCTACAAAAATTCTAATAATTTTGTTTTAGATGTACTTAACATGTGTGTGAAGGCACACAAACTACTCAAGCAAACAGTATGGGACTATTGACAATCTTCCTGTTATTTTAAATGACTGTAGTTACTTACAGTAGTAACAGTTTTGCTTGTTTAGGACATACAGTTAACTTTATGTATAATTTATTTGATAACAATTTCTTGACCAGATATGTAATTCATAATTATAACAATGTTCCAATTGGAAAATGCTGTTGTTCTTTTCCAAGAATACAAAAAAATGGGTAGAAGCAATTTATATTAAGTCTGTGTATATTTACAAACATGAATATCTTAAATTAACATACAAGGTAGGAGGACAAAGGAAGTATTGGAGGAGATAGAAGGAACATCTTTCCAGCTCATATTATCAATTATAATTATCATAAATTAATTCCACTATTACTCAATGAGGATAATATGTTTATATGTATATAAATATCCATATTCATTTTTTAGTCTAATAAAATGAGTACATTTTTCTTTTCATTAACAATAAAATGATTAAATTGTATAACTTTTTTATGAGCTCTGCTGAAATGCTACCAGAAAAACTTTAAGACACACTGACTAAGAGATACAGGATCCAATTGTTATGTTTTAAGAATAAACTACTTTGCATTCAAAAGTGATAAACATATATATATATGTAATTTAATTTATCTATTTATTTTTTACAAATCCTATATCGATGACTCAGGGCTTATACATTGTTTGATGTCCTGTCTTTGAATAAAATGGAAAACTTCACGAACTGCCTAAATTGTAAACATGGATAAAATGAAGTTTTCAAAAAGAAAAATCTAAGCAGCAAAGCCCCAGGATGAGATAATAACACCTGTTAGCAGAGATTCGTCGCTCTGGCACTAAAAGCATGTCATCAACTTTAAGCCTCAGAGCCATCCTACTCAGAAAGTGCTCTAACACCCATTTAACAGTTAGGCAAAGACAGAACCACCTGCTCCAATTCCTATCACTTCTTAGGACCCCGAAGTGGTCCTTCGGAGGCTGAGTCCTGCTTAGTGAGCCCCACTCCCCCCCTGACTTGCCTGACGGCTTCTCAAATCCAAATGAGAACTTTTACGTAATCATTGTTTTTCTTATTTAATAGAACTTGGAACACATTCAAAGAAAAAGTCTTTTGAAACCATCTCTTTACCTCAGTCATTATATTTTTTACAAGATCTAGTGCAGATGATACCTACTGAACACTGTAAGAACAAAACTAAAACTAAATGAATAAATAAATAAAAATTAACCCAGGAATACATTCCCGTTTGGTTGATGAGCCTGAAAATTCATCATTGTATAAAACAACATATAGAAATCAGTCTCCCCACTTGCGCATATATCAGATGCAATGACAAGGTTGTAAGTTTTTGTAAAGTTGTTATAAGTTTTTCACATATGTCTTCATTATTGGCTTCAAATTAATCTGAGATGGTATATTCTATTTGAAACTAAGAACCCTGCCCTAATTTATCTTCAATAAATTAGAACTAGCATGGGATCTCTAGACACTACAAATTTTCTTTCACGTCTCAGCGGGGTGAGACAACAAGGTCAAAGACCCTATTAAAACCCATGGGAGAAACACCTACTAAGATCACTATCTTTAGGCCTCTGTATGCCTAATTATAGGACCCTTGGTTCTAGAAACTATTCTGCCTACATCACACCTGCAAAGCTTCAAAGAGTGAACACATACCTTCATGGTCTACAGTAAATTCTTTTATCTAGGACTGCAAAGTGTTGGGAAGAAAAGCTGTGTCCTGGTAGTTACAGTGATTTGAATAAATATGCTAATTGCTGCTGATATAAAAACCATGAGGCTTTACTGTATATGTAGCTGCTTTCCTTGTGGAATGACAGTTGATTGCTAAAAGTCTTTCATGAGAAATGTGCATCTGCCCTGCACCAAAGAGGGTGAGAATTCTGGCACAGTCTTGGTCACACTATGGAAATGGCTCATTTCGGTCTATGCAAACAGAGGAGGTGCAAATCCTAAGTGGGAATGCCCCAGGATGGACAACCCCACAATAAATGAATGGCACACATCACTCTGGGTTAACCTAAGTACACATTCATTGCAAGGGATTTGTTGACCTCAATGTCACACAACAGTTTTCTCCAGTCATTAAAAATTCTCATGCCATTATTCCTTGTTTATCTGACAAGTTTTAGGTGTGTTTTATGCTCATTAAAAATAAAACATTAGCTTGTATGCTGATAAAACTAATTTGAGGCACCTTAAATCTCACTGCCTTTTTCTAATTACAGCTTTGATCAAATTTAGAAAATTACAGGGTTCTATAAATTATCAAATAAAAGGAACAGAAACAAATAAAATACTATAGACTAAGTACACCACATTGCTGTCCATCGGACTGTTGTCTAAAACAAAATTTTATAGGAATAAAAAGATAGGAAGAACATTTAGTTTAAGAAAACAAATTGAAAAAAATACTCTGATAATGTATTGCTTAATTAAATGTAGCAAGGGATTTATACAAATTTCTTTTGAAAGGGACACAGAGCTATGTAAACCTTCCCATAAATACTTGCTGTAGCTTGCAGTTATCTTATTTAAACTTTATATAATCTTATGTAGCACAGTTAACACATTGTGTGGATTGGATAAAGTCTGCCTAATACTTTGTTTGGCCACTAGTGTCGTACAACATTTATTTATTTATTTATTTATTTATTTATTTATTTTGGTGGTACCGGCAATTGAACTCAGGACCTTGTGCTTGCCAGGCAGGCGCTTATTCTATTGAGCTATCTCCCCAGCCCCTGTACGACTTTTAAAAATAATGATTACTATCATTTAAAGATCTAGAGCTACTACACATAAATCCAACTTTCTGGTTACTCTTTAAAATTTAATCTTCGAAAGCTAAGTCTACACTGCCCGATGACAGCAGACTGGACTACAAAGTAAATGGCCTCATAGGAAGTGCATGGAAGCTCCATGTGACATGGTCCCTCTGTCACTGTCTCAGGAATACTGCTTTTTGTGCCCCAAGAGTGTTGGAGATTAATACCTCTGAGGTGGCGATTATTAGTAAAAGTGATTTATTGAATGCAAAGGGTAAGATGGCCTGGTTCCTGATGTTGATGAGTACTTCCATGGTTAGATTTTTTTTTTTTTTTTTTGGAACTGGCGATAGAACTCAGACCCTTGCGCTTGCCAGGAAAGTGCTTATTCTACTGAGCCATCTAGCCCAGGGATGTCCATGGTGACTGAAGTATGTCACAATCTTTTCCACATAGGTCCATCATTCTAAGAGCTAAACAAAAAAAAAAAAAAAGAGTCACCAAGTATCTGGTAATATCTACAAAACCAAATTAACTTTTAATTTGTGACGAAAAACATAGGTGAAGGAGGAGGTGGTGGTGAATAAAAAACAGAGGGAGAGAAGGAGGGGAGAGATATGGTACTAGAGGCAGTATGAGAAAGCAGAGGGGTTGGTAAGATAGCTCAGTGGTCTAAAGCGCCTCCCTAGGCAAGCGTAGGCAGGCACAGGGGACCGCAGTTTGATCCCTGGCACCATATCCTGTGCCAGCCCCACCCTCAGACAAGGCTGAACTAGCAAAAAAAAAAGAAAGAAGGAAAGAAAGAAAAAATGAGAAAAGCAAAATAATGTGTTGTTCTTACTCTTTTGATAGTAGAAATAGTGTTACAAGCTTTATTTCAGTTTTAATTTTTTTTCAGGTGACTCAGTACTTCTTATACCATTCTCATACAATACATATCAAACTTGTTTTCTTTTACAAAGAAACTTCATGGTGCAGTCAAAAAGTAATTCAGCTTAGGGTGAGAGGGGATAAACATTAGATTGTGTGAAAATGATTTATCCCAAATACATTAGCCTAGTCTCAACCTACCCAAATTCTAGCAAGTGTGCCAGGTAGTTTATTTTGCTCTGGACCGCAGGGCAACATGCTTGTACTGTGCTTTACCAGGGACATGCATAAAGCCAATCCCTGCAGGTAAGTTATGTGAATCATCACTAAGAATCACCAAATGCTTTACTTAGGATAAACTTCACCAATGTTTTGTAAACTTAAAAAAAAATGGGTTGTGTAAGATATTAATATAGCCAATAGTACTACGTTTTCCATAAAGGGAAGAGTACAGGAAGGTATTTTGTTATGTATCTCAGGTGGTTTATTAAAAATCTGTGGCAACTGAGACTGGGCGTGGTGGTGTATGCCTGTAATCCCAGCTCTTGGGAGGCTCTAAACAGGGGGATCACTATGAGTATGATCTAGTAGTAAGACCCTGAACACCCTGAAAACTGTTCCCTAAAATATAAAAAAAAGAAAAGAAAGAAAAGAAAAATCTATAGCAAAATGTGAAAACAAATTTATTAAATTTCTCTACTGTCTTTTTTCTATCAGATCAATAAGTCATTCAACTGTAAGACTAGATCAAGACCTATTTATAGCCCAAATTTTGAGGGGAGATTTTTTTTCTTGGAGATTTGAGGTCTAAGAATCAAACTTAAGTCCTTGCACATGTGAAGCCTACACTCTACCCCTGAACTATATCTCCAACCCAGAAGAACTTCTTTAGTGAAGGGAAGCTGATAAATCACATTCATCATTGAAAAAGTAGTCTGTACATCGTGTCCTTTGATGGGCTGATCTTAAGAGTCTCCACATTCCAGAAGGCCATGCAACGAGTGAGCTTGCATTGGATTTCTGCAGAGCTGGCAGCCTTTTTCTGAAAGTCTTACATTACAGGTAACCTGATTACAGGGAGGGTGGGCCACAGACACAAATCTCAGCCCGCCTGCCTGCGAAGCCAGAACCAGCCAGCTTGCAGGACCTAGAGTGAGACCGATATGCCAGGATCAATGGAAGTGTCCCGAGAACTGGCTGTTCCCCTTTCAAATGACACCTACTTAATCTCTCCACTTGCTCAAGTCAGATTCTTCAAAGCTCTGAACATGACACGATGCTGGCCCGATTGAGAAAGGCAAAAAGAATGTTCTCTCTAAGTCATGGGTGGAGGCAGAAGGGACCCAAGTTATGGACAGTTAACAGTCAGGGTCAGAATGGAGGCATGCTGCTGAAAGCATGTGAGGAAAAAAAATCTCCCTTAATCTGTATGAAAATCCTTCTGTATGACTAATATTGTTCTGGGCCCTAGGTTAGGGTATTTATCCTGGAAGACTACGGAGTCTAATAAGAGAGACACAAAATAGCAAACAGTAATCTACCATTCATGAGCAGCGTCATTGCATAGGCACAATTAAAAATAAATATTCACATATTCATTGTACATAAATAAAATTGCCTGAAGACTTTCACGGTGTGTGTACCCAGAGATTGTTTGGTGCCGTAGGTGACAAAACCAACAAATATACTCACACAAAAAGACTCTCAAGGCCAAAAACAGTTCTCAAACTAGTGAATGTAAGTGAGGCCAAAACAAGGCAGGTCACTGGGGTCCAGAATATAGGATACACTGCCTCAGAAGAGGCTTTATTAAGTCCTCTCCATACACAAGTAGTGACACTTTCCTCTCAGGAACCTCCCAAAGCCCTTCATATCAGTACAGGTGGTTATTTGAATGGTCATATAACATTTTTATATATGAGTGTATTGGAATTTATTGAACTTGTTCCCCACTGACATGTTTAGGTTGCTTCTTATAGCTTGTCATTGCGAATAGATATGTAGACTTTTCCATTTTCTATCCTTTATTTAACCCAAGGAATACAAAAAGGCATCACCGTAACAGAGGGGCCAAATTGGAAGTGAAGAAATGTCTAAAGTTGCCGGGTTTGGGGCTCTGGAAAGGACCCTCCCTGTGCTGGCCAGGAGCGCCTGCAAGTCTTGGACAGGCTCAGAATGCAGCGCAGCCAGCCGCAGGTCCACATTTAGGAAAGCCTGTTATCCTATGGCATCTGCTGCATCTACTTGGGTGGAGGGTAAGCAAGCAGGTAGCCCATTGGGGCTGGAATATGCATACTAAGAGCCCAAAATCATTAAGGAAAAAAATGGTAGGCACTTTACTGCACATCCTCTCAAATCCTGACTGTTGTGAAATGGAACACCCCATTAAACTAAAACTCATGAAGCAAGGCGATCCAGATGCAAACTGAGCGCACACTCAGGAGCTCCATGTCTCCAGCACCGAGATTTACATTTGCTTGCTGTGGAGTCCCGACAAGAAGGAAAGCGTCCACATCCTCATCTGCAGGTGAGGAAAGGAAGGTCTGCGAGACTAACTGTGGGGCCAAAGACCATGCGCTGTTCATAAATTTAAGAACTGAAATCGACACGTATGCTTTTTATCATCTCTAAACTACCGTTCTTTCAACTGTCCTATGGCTGATGACTTCCAGCAAGAATTCCAGACCAGAAGTACAATGTATTAAATTAGGGCCTCTATAACTAGTGTCCATGACATTGTGGAAACAAGTGAGTCTGGAAGTATATTTTGAGTATTGGTTTGGAGCAGGGTGTGCATAAAATAGAGAATACGGAAGAAAAATGTCATCACCCTTCACTGTATTTTGTTGGAAAAAGTTTGAAATAAAGTGTATTTTTGTAGAACTGAAACCACAGTCACATTCATTATTTAAAACATAGGAAAAGTGTATATACTTCTTCAACTATGCTAGTTATATCCTGACAGTGATTTTGAGAGTAAAACCAGACAAACACAAAGAAAATCTCAGCAGGAAAGGTTGACAAGTGATAAAATGGTACTAAGGCAATTTTTATCAGAGAATTACCAAAAGTCTTTGCAATATGCCTGGCCTTCCTCTAATGACAGCTGCTTCTGCTGCTTCTAGTTTGGAGGCAGTTCTAAACTGGAGCGTTTTACTTGGAAAAACTGTTTTCATCGCAGATGCCTGTAATAGGTGTTGTATAGTATAGCACAAAAAACATCCTCCATCAGTTGGGACTGGAGAGGGCAACTCCACAATACACAGAGCCTGCTGCATCAGGCCATCCTTATAATCCATCAATCAGGAAAAAACGAGACAGTCTAGACAGGAGGGTGGAGAAGGTGGAGCGGAATGAGGAGCCTTGGGCTTCTCTTTCTCCTTGACTGGTGATTACCCTTGCAACTTTCACTTACAGTTTCTTTATTTATAAAACAGTGAACAACAGACCTGGTCTTTAGGCTCAACTAAGATAGAGTAGAAGACACTTTTTAAAATGTGAAGCTCATGTATAAATGTAAGTTTATATACATTAGATCAAAGCATTAGATGCTGCTATGTATAAGATACAGTCATCTATTACTAGGAGTATAACAGCATTTTGGATCATTTGAGCAGCTAAGATAAGAGCTCAGGGGCTCTCATGTAGAAGAACTCCATTGGGCCTAGAATAAGACTGCTTATGAAGAAAAAATGAAGTACAAACTTAGATGCCATGTGATTAGATGCCATAGTAAGCGACTATTATTTCTTTCAAATCTACAGCATAGACAGGAGACAATGGAAGAGAAATCCAGAAGACACAAAACCACTTAGCAATGCTCCCTCATGAGGAATGAAGAGCTTGACTAGAGCCTAATGCCTTCCATTGGTGTTTGGCACTTATTAATACTGTCGTCTCACCTTTAGGACATTCTCCTCTGGACATATCTGGAATTCTGGGAAGCTGAAATGACTTTGTTAAGGTCTCACAGATGCCCAGGATGACAATCCGAAGTTTCTGGTCTCACCCAGTACTTTTTTTTTCCTATCACCTAAGTACAGGTGTATTTATTTATTTACTTATTTATTTTCAGGATACTGATTTTACTGCTGGTATATGTAAGGAAATTTCACCAGTGTGCTACATACAGCAGAATCTGTTCTTTTCTCTCTAATCTACCATTTGGCTAGAAATCCCCAAGTCTTTTCAAGAGACAATGTATGTCTCAGAGAACAGCTTTGAGTGAAGGCGGTTTGGGATTGTGCCAAATCTGTATCAAAGACTTTAAGGTATCTGCATGAAGAGATAGGAAAGAAGGGGTGAGGGAGGAAGGCTTGTGATGCTGGCTTTAAATCAAACAGCATCCTCACGGGCCTTAAATGATTTTGCAAGGGATGTGATTATGCATTTAACGGCCTCAGACATTCACCATAGTGCTGACTTAGTCAACAAACAAGTAATAGTCTTGAAGACAAGTGAGTGTAAATGTTCAATGGTGATGACAATCCTAAGACACACATGTCTCCCTTATGAAACAGCTCTTCTGGTGGAGCTGCAGGAAATATTATTAGATCAGTGAGCCAGATGCGGAAAGCCTATCAACTCTTCAGTGTACTCACCTCTGTAATCCATATCCATGATTATAAATACAAATGAAACTGAATAATACGGCACAGCCCATAAGCAGCACATAAGAGAAGCATAAAGTTTGAAGTTTGCGTTCATACTTAGTGGTTGGATGATGGACGGGCCATGACAGAATTGTCAAACCATGAGAGGAAAATACTAAAATAAAACAAAATTTTAGACAATTTTCAGATAGTCTGATGTAAATGTCCAAAAAGACAGAAAGAGTACAACCCAGTGGGGGAAGGCAGGAATCAGAAATATCTCTAGCTACACAAAGGCCCGTGTAAGTTTCAGGCTGTCTCTTCAATATCTTCAAGTTCTTCATTTTTTCTTATCATCACAGTAGGAGTTATAAATGTTAATCATCACCGAGATATAAGATCAAACTGAAGGAACAGATGCACAGTTATAAAGAAATAACTGTTAAAAATCTAGTTTATTTAATCCATACAACTGGATTAAAAATTATAATGAACTAGATATTATATATAAATATAGAAGTGATTTCCAAAAATTGTTTTTATCAAAGAGGAAAAGAACTGTTAGAACAATTCTTTGAGTATATTTTCTATAGGACAATGTTATTTAAAAGTATTTCTGTAACCCATGCAGACATTAAATTATTTGATACATATACATGTCAGTTTGGTCTTTGAGATTCGTTGACCAAACAGGCAATAATAGCTTTGTAGGTCTTTCTGCTTATGTTTGAGTTTTATTTATGTTATCATCACTGTGAAAGAGTCTTTTTTCAGTTTTTAAAAGAATTCTTCACTTTTAGAAAACTTACATAGACAAAGATCTTTTCCCTGACAATTTAAATTCGAATCTCCTTTGACTAACTTAGGCTCCAGTAGGTAGTTTGGTATATAGTTCTAAAGTTTTTGTTTGGGGGATGAGTGAACAAAAATGTTTCTAAATTTAATAAACTTATATATTTCCATAGGTTAGGATTCACATTATAGAATTTGGGGGTATAGATATACAAGTATTTAGCAAGTGAAATTTTATTTCCCTTACTTCATCTTAATTTTTAAAAATTACTTTTAAATGTGACATTGCCATCTTCACAATGATGAGACTAAGTCCTTCCTATCATGTCACATATCCTGTGATTCTGTTACTTCTTATGACATTATGTGTTATTTTTTTCTGAAAGCATTCCAAGCAAACGACCTCAGGGGAGCGTGAAGCAGGCAGAAACGCACTGAATGAAAGTGCTGTCAGTTGGCTAGGACGTAGGCATTTGTTTCTCAGGTTTGGCAGGGCTTCTCTCTTTCAATGGCATTTTCTCTCTGACTTGGTATGGTATTAATTATTCAAGAACAAAATTCCCATCGCAGAGTCAAAGGTTTGTACCCCTGAAGGGAGAGACACAGCTGGGCGCTGGTGGGAAGGGAGGCTCGTGGGCCACGTGTGCCTTTGCCCTTACCGTCCAGGTGGCTGACTTGGCGGTGCTGGATTGCTGGAAAGACACGTCGAAGCTGTGTGGGCCCGGGTAGTCAGTATTGGAGGGGATCGCAGGTGACGGTGACAGGGCATCGAAGGTGGAGCTCGGCTGCGCATAGGGCGAGGGCGCCGTGACGCTGTTCTGGGCATGGTCTGTATTGTACGGGCTGGTGGACGAAGAGCCGTTCTGAATCTGCTGGTCCATGCTGTTCAGGAGCCCCAGGTTCGTGTACTGTGGCTGCAAGGACACCCAGAAAATGCCATATGAGTCCTTTACCCCTCAGACCATTGCTTCACAATAGGTAGCTTTTGGTGCATGCGTTCCACAAGTTTCAAACACGTCAGACGCAAAGAGAAATCAGCAATTTGTGGTACCTGGAAAGACCTTGAGAAGTCTAGGGAGGGCTTTGAGATGACCTTCGCAGATCACACAACTTTCAGAGGCTTTGCTGACTGGAATCATTATGTGTGAAAGTAGAGTACAGGCTTATGCACACACAAGGCAAAAAGTTCTGTGTAGTAGCTCAATAAGAATTAACAGAAATAAAAAATGCTGTGTTACAGTATGCAGAGAGAGAAAAACCACTGGATAGATTAAAGGGGGAGTTAAACATGAAATTGTTGAGTACCTGGGAAAAACGAACTGTTCATCATGATTCTTCTCAATCTTATAATTCTAAACTTAGTGCCACAATCCCAGCAGCGTCATCCCAGGGACTAGTTCTATAAAGACTGGAAGGGAATGGGTTGCCCTGTGAGCAAGACATGACTGAATGACTGAGGATGGGTCTTGTGCTGCCTAAGCTAGTATAGAATTCCCGAGCTTCACTAAGCCTCCTGCCTCAGCCTCTTCAGTAGTTGGAGTCAGTCACACACCAACACTGTCAGCCTCAATTATATATTTAAAAGATAACATGGCAGTCTATTATCCAACTTGCTTTTTCTTTGAAATTGCTCTGCCATTTTCTTTCTCATGGTTAATTTTTTTTTTCTACAGTAGAATATGTGTAAACAGATGAAATATCTCATTGTAAATAAAATTCTGTGTCTGGTGCAATTCAAAAGTACATTAGTTCATGCAGCCCCATTTGACAGACGATTTCATGTCCTCTGTGTGAGTGGGTCTGGGCACAGAATAAATATTCATTTTATTTTCATAAAATGTTCATGAAAATAATGAGTTTGTATCTTCCCATTTTACCTAAAAAACAATTTTTCTGTTTTACTACTGGAGAAACGAAGCAAGTTGTCCAAACACTTGTTAATAAATGGAGTATATATTTTGAAATTAAATCTTTTGGTTCTAAGTCCAGGGCTCCATCCAGGCAACCACACCAGCAGGCTGGTCAGCTGAGGTAGCCTCAGGTAGCTCTTAACCCTGAAGCAAACACCTTTCCAGAAGGTGCAATCCACTATGGCTCAGTTTTCCCTTTGGGAAACCTTCTGAAATATGGAAAATTTCTTTCTTTATTTTTTTCTTTCTTTTTCTTTCTTTTCCTTCCTTCCTTCCTTCCTTCCTTCCTTCCTTCCTTCCTTCCTTCCTTC
>NDGM011252421.1:5686-18950 GCA_002564305.1 Octomys mimax | reverse complement strand
ACACACACACACACACAAAATAAATAAATAAATGTTAAAAAAAAAAAGAATGATGGTTAAGTGTATCTGAAGCAAGGGGATTAATGGCTATGTGTGTTGTAGTGTACCACTTTGTAAAATTTAAATACTTACTATATGTTATAATCACCTTTACATTATACCTATAAATCAAGACTATCCTCAAGTTTATCAGCCTCTTTTTATTTATCTGCTTATTAGTTTTTAACTTTACTGATTTTTCTATCACATAGTAAAAAGTGTGAAATAATTTTACAGGCCTATTTTGAGACATAGCACCAAAATTCACTTCATTCTCAGCAGCAATTGTTTCTATTTTTTGAAACATGTTATTTAAAAATCAATTCAGAACTCTTGGATAATGGTATGCTACTGTAGTTCATTCTTGTTCTGTTGTTCCTTTTGATTTTAATTTGTTTTGAAGCATTATCATTTTTCTTATTATTATGGATATAGGGACTTACATCATCTTAGAAGCATATCAGGCTTTCTTTTTTGTGTATTTATCATACCTGTGTATGTCTGAAGTAATCCTATACTTTTGCTAAATGCTTATACAATGACTACAGTTAATTGGTTTGACAGTTAAAAGTCTGACTATTATGAAAGTTGTCTTTCAAGTCATTGTATCTACTGCAATCTGGTAAGACTGATAAGTAGGGTAACTATCATCCTGGTATCTCTGCAGACTTTCTAAAGTGTCAAAGGGAAATAGATATGATTGAAAAATACTCTGGGTTGGGATATAACTCAGTGGCCTGAGGGTCCTGCATTGTATCTGGTCTTTCATTCACCTAAACATTACTTCATCTGTTTATATTTATCAGTTGTGTCTGGTGCCATATTATACCATTGCAAGCATTTGGTGTATCTATTGAAGAAAGAACAAAAAGTGACCAAACTTGTCATGATCGTTGACCTGATGTTCTAGTAGTAGAGAAAGGAACCACCATTAGAATGTCAGGTCAGTGACTATCTTCATTCAATAATCTCCATTTCCACATAAATAATTCATACCCAACTCAAGAACATAAATTAAAAAGAAAAGAAACAAGTTATATAATTGATAGCTAAAAATTCTGCACAATGGATTTTATTATAAATATCCTAACGTATACCAATAAAATCTGATTAAAAAGAGAAAGAACACTCATACTCACACTGACTGTGGAGAAGTAATTATCTTTTTGAAATCGTAGCAATCATTTACTCTCTAAAAAGAGTCTGAGAACTTCATTTTTCCTGACTTCTTTCTAGTCCATTCTGTCTTATTCTACAGTCTAAATGTTTGGAAAGCTCCCAAAAGTGAAATCTTTTCAGAAACTTTGGAACCTAGTTAGTAATATTTTATGACAAAAATAATAATGAACTTTTCTAACTATTATTATAAACAGAGTTATGTGAATTACAAGGATCTTAAAGAATGCAATGTAATTGAAAGATCATGAAATGTTAGAACCAAAAAGCAAATGTGTTATTAATAAACTACCTCCCTTTTCCTTATAATAAAAATGACACCCCCCAAAAGCTAAATATAAACTTGGGTGCAAAAGAATGGTTATTGCAAAATTTTTCACAAACAAGTACTCTGAATTATAATTTTAGCAATTCTTTCATTTACCTTATACTTCTATTTGTAAGAAATAGTACTTTAGGCAAATTTTAAAGACTTGTGTATCTTAAGATATCTTTGCTTTCTAAACATGGTAGATTTTTAGTTAGGGAAGATTTCTTTAAATTTTTTAATGTTTTCCCTTACTTATTTAAAATCTAGATTGCTAGGTCCTTGGATGCTGAACTTCGATGCTCTTCTAATTTTGTGTTCTTTTTTCTCTTACTATCCATCCCCTTATTTCTTTGCTGTAACTGGGAGGTGCCCTTAAGATATTCTTTTAATATTTACTGAGTTTATGACTCTCCCATAAAAATAGGATTGTCTACAATTTCATTTCTGAATTCACTTAATATTTATTTGCCAAGAACCCCTTTAATTTCATTGTAGCTGCATCTCTGTCTCTCTGTTTCTGGTAGGTTGCAGTGTCTTGGTTTTTCTTTCAGAAAGTAGTAGATGTTTGTCTCAAATGATTTTTGTTTTTGTTTTGCTGTTGTTGTTGTTGTTGTTTTTAGTTGGAGTTTTTAACATTAGTTGCTTCACATATGCCCTGGTCATTCATTGTTTCCTTTGTACTATTATTTAAGATTATCAGACTCCAAGGCCTGAGAAAACCCCTGATCATATGAGAGGAATGTGCAGAACATGACAGTCACTGTGAGAAGTTAACCTGGGAACTTTGGCTAAGGACATTCTGCCGTGGCCCTCTCCTGTCCTTTCACTTTATCTGTTCTCTTAGGTTGGTAGGATTCCTGATAAATCACTTACCAAGTATATTTCTTGGAATGTGCAGACCTGAGTCCATTAGTTCAGTGACTTGAGCGACACAGTGCATGGCCTGCAGCTGTTTGCGTGACAATGTGTCAGCACCCTTTTTATGTTTGAAGTATGATGGTTGGTTTGCATACAGTGACAGTTTGCTGTTGCTTTGATAAGATGTTAATTGTTCAACCAATAAATAAATCTATAATCATTTTGAAAAATAAAGGAGGCGAAATCACTCAATGAGCAAGGCTGAGGAAGGGACTGAAATGCTAGAATGATTGCGGGACAGGTTTTCAGGTCAAGCTTCTTCGTTTAGCCTCTTTTTCCTCTTTTTCTTGCCAAAGGTTGTCTAGTGCAATGTATGGATGTATAGAAAAAAATAAATTCAGTCTGAATTACCCTTTTTCTGTATTTATGATCATTTTCTTGGCTATATGAATCATCCAAATGCCTTTGACCTTTAATGACCCTGGTCTTATCTTCCTTATCTTTTAACCTCTTTAGGTTAATGACTTAAAAAGCTATATTGCTGTGATTTGATGAGAATTCATTACGTAAAAAATGAAGGATGTATTTACTCAATCAACTTTACCTGTATTTCTATTCACCTTCCATATATATATATGAAACTTTGACAAATTATACTAATACTCTTATATTGTCTGCCACAGACAATGCCCAAAGCACACTTGCTAAATTACACAAGTATTATGTAAAGAATGAATGCATAAATTAGAAAAAGAATGGACTGCCTTTCTAGTATTATTGATTAGGAAATTAGTGAATTGAATGATAAATGGAAACACTTCAGAGCGTATGCAGATTATTTAGCACTTCCAGTTGAAATATATTTTTGAGAGCACATATTTAGAGTAGTGAACAGATGGCTGTGAATGAGATAAAAATAGGATAAAATCTCATTGTAGAAGACATTGGATCTTTAAGTACTTAGAGTAATGCAGTTAGCAAAGCAGTCTTATTGGATAAAAGTAATTTTAAGATGAAATTTTAGAGAAGGAAATTCTCTCACAAAACACAGATTAAGATTAATGAAAAGAAAGGAGTATTCCATTCAAAAATATGAGTGTAGTGGATATCTAGAGGGAGTAGATATGGCAATGGTGATTTATGGATGCCAACAGTATGCACATGATGTGAAGATTTGATATTTTAAGAAAAGTAGATGAATGTATTTTTCCAACAATAATGGAAAAAGCTTGACAAGTAGAAATTGCTCCGATTTTAAGACACAACCGTAGTCAAAGGAGTTGAATATAAGGAAGTTGACAGGAACATTGTAATCTACAAACTAGGCAGGACAATATTACTCACTAAATAGTCTATTGTTTTCTTGGTTGCTACATACAAGCAGTCCTGTAGGCCAATTCAGAGAATTTCCAGGGATGAAGGAGTGCTAGAGATAATAGGAACCAAGAGCAATTAAATTAAAGCTGTTCTTACTGAATTACTTTTATTTATTTATTTGATTGGTTTATGTGTCTAAATTTTTGGATTGGGGCCAGCCAGATAACCCAGCACACTAAAGCACCTATTTAGGCAGAGCACAGGGACTGGGGGTTTGATCCCCTGTGTGCCCTGCCAGCCCTGCCCCCAGGGCTCACTGAGATGGTGATTGAGACTGAGCATGGTGGAATGGGTCTGTATCCCAGAGTTTGGGAGGCTGAAAACAGGAGAATCACTCTGAGTTTCATCTTTGTAGTGAGATCCTGTAGACCCTGTCCTAAATGCATAGAAAAATAAATAAATAAAATAAATTTTTGGAAAAAAATCTAAAAATCTGAGTATATAAACTATTATTTATTAAAAGTAAGAAACTTTGACAAATCAGAAAGTCAGGTAGAGTCTGACATCTTTGACCAAACCTCCTGAGAAAGCAATAGGTGACTATGGCTTTAGTAGTGTGGCATTGGCTCCTTAACTATTATCTATTATCAAACTTGATGCCAATAAAGCTTAGAAATCCTGCCAATAAAGTGAAATATTAAATCCTTATGCAAATAGCAATGAGTAAAATTAAGTAAGGATAAATCCGAGGTACTTCAGGTGACCCCAAACCCAACAAAATACAAATATAGTGAATACAGTAAAGGGATTTAAATTCCATTCTTCAAGATCCAGATCCTATGGGGAAAAAATTGTCATTTATTCAGAAAATATTTCTCAATTGCCAAATCCATAATAAAAACTATGTATAACTCACAAGTAAGAAAGGGGATATCAATATTTTACTACATTTTTAACTGATATATAAAATAATGAACACTGTATAGTTGATAGCATGTTCTGTGATACTTTGTGTATGTATGTATTGTTTCATTGGGATAAATATAACTATCCTCTCAAGTGCTCATTATTACTTTTTTTAGGAAACATTCAAAGTCAAACAGGGACTGGAGAGACAGCTCAGCAGACCAAATGCCTGCCTGACAAGCTCAAGAACCTGGGTTGGATGCTTGGTACAACATGCCATTCTAGCCTAGCCTGAGTGTGTCAAGCCAGCTTCAGAAACTGGGCATGGTGGTGCATACCTATAATCTCAATGCTGGGGAAGGTGAGGCAGGAGGGTCACTATGAGTCTGAGATGTGTAGTGCAACAATTAATTAATTAACTAGTTAATTAGTTAAAAAATAGAAACCAAAACAGGATAAACCTTAGCCTTAGAGAAGGAATAAAATAACTACAAAATTGTAAATACTTTGGTAGGTATAGTTTAAGAGAGAAATTATCCTCTACTGCTTTGTTTTAATATGTAAGAACCAGTGTGTGAAGGTACACATGTATTTAATATAAATAAATGATTTTTTAAGTTGAAACTTCTCATGAACAGAATGGATGTCTAGTAAGGCACAGGCCCCATTTTCTCCTGACCAAAAAGACCATGTGCTTTTCTGGTGTAGAAAATGACCTAGTATAGAAAGTGCTCCTTGAGGATTTATTAGCTTGCTTGCTTGTTCTTGGGTTTGTAGATTGAGCCCAGGGCCTTTTTACTGAACTACAACCCACCAACAATTCTATTTTTTTATTTTGATACAGGGTCTTCCTGTGTTATTAAATTTCCCAGGGTGTGTTCAAACTTCTTACTTTAGCCTCTGAGAGTACTAGAATTGCAGCCATGTATCACCACACATGGTTACTAGTTGAAATTTTGACAAGATGTTCTCTTTTATTTTTATGGTTACATCATTTGTAACAAATATGTTACTTTCTTGTGACAGGAAAAAGTACCTACCCATAGCACTTAAATCAGAAAGAGTTCATTTTCACCTTGATTTCAGTGGGCTCAGTCTATGGTAGATTGGCTGCAGTGCAGAAGCCACAAGTTGAAAACCATGACAGAGAAGTCATTTGCTACACAGCAGCCAGGAAGCAAAGAGAATTTAGGATCCCAGACTAAGATCTGGTTGTGCTGCCATTGACTCACCACCGCCAGACCCAACTTCATAGGGTACATTCCACTAGAGAATTCATCAATGGATGCATCCACTCATGAGTATAGTGTCCCCATGATCACCTCACAGATGTAAAGCTTTTGGGGGTGACATTTCAGATCTAAATCTTGATATCAGGCATGCATGCACTGAAGTATATAGTCATAAGGATTTCATTGCTTAAACTTTTGGTTCATGCGTGGAAGGAAATTGTGGATACAGGGTAACAATGGTAAATGTGGGAAATTTAAGGAACTTGGGTCTCAGTTATAAAATACAGTAAAAGAACCACGACATATATATATATATATATATATATATATATATATATATATATTCATGGCACACTAAGATGTCATTGTCACATTTTGTTTTGTGTGCATGATATGCATTTGAAGAATGACACAGAGTAAGTTCAGTCCTTATACTTTCTCAAGAAAAGCCTGTATGTCTAAATGGGAGCTGTAGGGACATGAATAACTTGTTTGTTTTATTTAAGGAAGAAATCTGCCATTGGATTGGAGTCAGAGGCACGATTTTGATTCCCTGCAGGATAGAAAAGCTGGCATCATTAGTATTAAAAACCCATTAACACCCAGCATGTTATTGAGGCTGTGGTTGGAAATGTTAAGTGGTACCGATACACAAATATTTTCAGGGTCATTTGCAGAAGGAGTGTAGTCATAACTAGACAGTTTTGTACTTGCTGAACAGAAAATTCATTTTAAAAATAAAATACTTGAAATTGTAGAAAGAAAGTTATATTTCAAGGTCACTGTTAGTAAGTAAATGAAGTTTAACTCTACATCTTTTTCTCATGCACAAAAAGTAAGTAAAAGGAGTGAAGTAAGGGAATTGTTTACTTCTTTAAAAGTCTTGCCAATTGATTCTGGGTTAAAAAGTAATGGGAATCTTGTTATTCTAATTCTTATCTGTTGGAATGATGACTGTAAGATTAGAGTGAAAGTGAGTGACATTGAAAGTAAGTACACAGGGAACCTGAGTAATAATTTCCCCCAAATATATATATATATATATATATATATATATATATATATATATATATATATATTTGTATCAGAAAATTAAATAGGATAATGCAATTTACCTTACCAAATTTAATATTTTAAGCTCATTATTTTATCTGTGACTTCTTTATGAAACATGTCAATAATGATTTAATTAATTGAACTCTAAATCTTTTAGATGCAAGATTCTTAGATAAATGCTGTATTTTGAATGCTTTGACTTAATACTTTAATATCTTACTTAGCTCAATACTTCCTCTCCCAGTTCTTTAGCTCTTCAAATTGCCAAAATCTCTTCTTTCTGGGCCTTGTTGAAGAAAAGAGCAGGATATCAAATGGAGAATGGTTTTTAAACTGTTAACTCTCAGTGCTAATAGCATATTTTGCCTAGAACAGCAGGTTACTTTAACTTTCTTACCTTATTTATTTAACTTGAATTAAGCATAGAAAATGCTTTTCAAATAATATGACAAGCCTCTGAAGTTTTAACATGAGGATGTATTACTATACATAGGGTTCAAACCATAAATACAGACATTCCATACTTAATGATCAAGTTATATTCTTGAAATTGAGTCATTTTTAAGTCTTTATATAAATTGGTTGTCAAATGAATTGTATATAGTACATACATTACAACATTCTAAACAAAGAAATAGTCAAATGAAACACCAATTTGACAGCTTTGCACTTATTTACAAAAATCTTACAAAGAGTAATATAATATATATTTTGGTTACTTTTATCTCATTCCTGAGACAAAATACCTGACACCCAAAATAAGGAAGGAAAACTTTATTTATCTCACAGTTTGTGGAGGTTTTTGAATCCATACTTAACTGACTCCAAGCCAGGGCAACACATAGCAGAAGGCAATAGTTCATGGGGATGGAAAACAGCAAAAGTAGCAAGATGAAAGTACCTATGACAGACTTTGATACCATGAATGGGGTGCTTTGGTACTTATTTTTAGCTTTGCTTCCTGACTCCAATGCAGATTCCTCAGCCTGCTAGCACAGTTCCTTTCCCCTTTAGGCATAGACTTTTTAACTTTCATCACTGAACCTTGGGCCTTCTCAGATCTGTGAAATACGTGCAGGAGGCACAGGCATGGGCTCTTGGCCTCCAGCTGGACTTGGCAAGGGCATTGGAATGGGCTCTAGGTCTTCAGCTAGAGTCATGCAGGACATTAGTGGGATCCAGGCCTTTCAGCTTGATTCTTTGGTCTTTAGTGTGTGGACAGATTTCCTGAACTGTTTTTGTATATGACTCTTTGGGTGACTATTATAACATTAGGGCTAGTGAGATAGCTCAGCAGACTAGGCACCTGTTTAGACAAGTTCAGGGAGCAGGGTTTGTTCTCAGGTACCACATGCTGTGCTGGTCCCTCCCCAAGGTGCACTGAGCAGGGGACCAAGTCCACACATGGGAACACACACCTATAATCCCAGTGATAGGCAGGCTAAAAATAGGAGGATCACCACAAGTCCGGTCTGTGTAGTGAGACCCTATAAAAATTAATATAATAGTAATAATCTTATAATTAAGTGTCATGTATTATATTGTATCCCCATGAAAAACCTCAAACTATAGTACTGTATAACAGAATGTAAAACTACCACAATGTACAGTGCACGCCAAAAATTACTATGCTAGGGGCTGGGGAGATAGCTCAGTAGATTAAACACTTGCCAGGCAAGCGCAAGGGCCAGAGTTCAATCCCCAGTTCTGCCAAAAAAAGAAAGAAAGAAGAATTAAAATGCTATATGTAAAAAGAGTATTATATATAAAATAAAGTTTGAAGCCATACAAACAAGAGGAAAATGAATATTCCAAAAGAGAATATAGGTCTTAAGACTGAGGAACAGGTCATGCATCTGAATGGCTCACATCTGTTCTACATCAGAATAGTTGTTAAAAAGATATGTTATTAAATGAGGAATATCTGCATTATTTACAAAATAATGCGTAAACTTTAAAAAAAATTGGGAAAAAATAAAATGAAATTTTAAATACTTTAGCAATAAATTCATCAGCTTACCTTCTTGTCGTTTTTAAAAATTTCTTAATTGGGCCAGTGATATCACTACCCCAATATGCTAAGAGTAAAGAAGACACTTAGAGATGTTAAATTGAATACATCAACAAAGACACTTACCAGTAGAGAAGTTCCTCTAGTGATACAGAGCACATTAAAAGATGCCCTCTCTTGCGTAGCAATTTGACTACTGAAGGATATACTCTTACAGTTGCTTTCTTTTTATTTTATTTTTAATTTTTTTTGAGAAACAATTAGTAATGAGACAATTTCAAAACTGACTAATAGGATAGTTTCAATAACTAATATATTACATATTGTTGTCTTTGTAGGGATTATTCATAGTACAAGATACAGACATGATATCCTTTCCAAACACTATTAGTACTCATCTTTCTTCTTTTTCAAGATCAGTGAGGACTCAAGACATAAGAGAACTTGTGCATAACATCCTGTAACTCAGTGATGTCCCAAATTTTCTGATCAAGGAGATTATGCAGCCACAGAGGAAAGTGATCAACAATGCAGAGTGTACCTAATGAAAGTCACATGGAAATAAAATATTCTCTCAGTCTTTCTCAGAGTGAAAATTGATCAAGCAGTGGCCATGACTCATCCGTATGGCTGACAATGACAAAGGATCTACAAACTGCAGTGCAGGACTTCAGGATAAATCCTTAGGGGATTTGACTGACCGTGTCAGACACAAAAGTTACATTTCTTGTTACAGTTGCTTTCTAAATCTAACAGAAAGACTAGCACATGCTTCATGTTAACTAGTAAATGGAACTTTCAAAACAATCCTCACTTATTAAAAAATCAAATATATACAATTCATGTCCATGAACATTCTGGAAATTTAAAAATGAGATTGAAAACTATGACTGATTTCAATTTAAGAAAATCTATTGCAAGAAAAAAAATCAATTGTCCATAATTGCCCATATGACAATATTTTCCTTGCTCCAACCACACGTATTTCATTCTCCTTGCCACTTTTGCAGGCAGTTCTGGAAGTCTTCTTTTATGTTTTTGTTTTGTTTTGTTTTTCATTGTCATGGCTGTATCTTCATTATCATTTTGACGATGATCAAGAGCTGGTGTCAGACAATGCCAGATCCAGTTGAGTAAGGTGGGTGAGGTTCATGGTAAAGCTTTAAGGAACCTAGTTCATCATTGCACTCAGAACATTGTTCCCTGTATTTTCAATCACATGTTGTAGAAATCATCACAAAACTCTATTTTCAAAATGTTTTCAGTAGTAACAGTGATGTATTAAGAATGCTTAAATTGAGGGGAACTGCTTTGAGGAGCTATGTCAATGTATTTACTACTGTAATGTATCAGTCAGGGTCTTAGTAGAGGATCAGATATAATACAGGAAACAGATATAACACATGATATGCAAATGTATAAAAAATTACAAGATGGTCTGATGACAGTCAGTGGCAGAGTTGGATGAGGGAGGTGTAGAAGGAATCTGCACACTGGGAAGGATTCAGTCCCAAAGTGTGTGCAAGTCTGTGTCAGTTGGTCAATGGGTCTGTGATGGACAGGATAGAGCCTAAGGAATCTGTGATGGAAAGCTGAAGAATCCAAGCCAGAGAAAAAATTATCTGCACTGGAAGCCATGTCAAAGCTGACTGCAAAGACTGAAGACCTCTGAGGAAGTGGAAGATGGAATCTTTCCTCAACCCTTTTATATACCCTTTTTGTGCTAAGTCACCTTGGGGCAGGTCCTCCCCACCCTAAGGCTGCCCCCCAGGTCATGGAACCAGTGAGCTGATCCAGCCAAGTTGGCACAGTGTACCAATCACTATATATGACAATTTAAAAAATACTGTAGACATATACATTAATTTTTATTGCTCTTTGTACCTGTTCTCTAATATATTAATGTCTAGAAACAAAAAATACTAAAAGCTAAAATTAGATGGTTTTTACATGAGAAAATGTATTTCAATGGAATTCACAAATAACGATAGCTTGGAGATTATGTATAACTGAGACTTCAAGGAATTTCAAGGTATTACACAATAATGTTTGTTTTCTCCTGGCAGGGCAAAGCATTTAGTCGAAAATTCAGATGAATGTACTAACTACATAACATGGTGATGATGGAAACTTCAGTTTAATGATGCATCACTTGTCTGCATTGATATCCTTCCAGCTGATGAAATTCAAGAGCTTTTAATGAATTAAGCAGCATTTTCCTGGAGAAACTAGTGCAGTTATTGACTACTTTGAAATTAATCATGCAAATGGTAGGATAAGATGACACACAACTGTATGACTGCTCCAACAGAAGCTGTAGGCATCTTTCTGCCATATTTATGGCCTTAATAGAATCCTGCATGCATAAAAAAGCACAGAAGTATAAAAACATGTTAAGACATTTAATAAAGAATAATCATGTAGGTGTATGTCGGGTAATATAAACTTCAAAAATGGCCAATGTGGCTTAGAATATAAATTCAAATATATTCTCTAATGAGCATTATATCTCAAGAGTAAAAAATGTAGCTATTCTTTGTATATAAATCTTCACACTCTAAAGATTATGAAGATAAGCCTGCTCTTATAACTATATCTATGCATCTGCCTACAGTCTATACTTGCATTGTACTTTCTCAAGTAGAAGTTTCTTTTCAGTTTTTGATATTTATATACTCTTATTTGGTACTTAGTGTTTTAAGTTGTGAATACTACCTTTTACCGTTTAGCTTTGGTACAGTTTTTTTCTTCTTTTCAGTATTTCCAACACTGGAGTTATAAATTGTTCAAAGACCTTTAAAGAGCTCTAGAACTGTTTTTTGTTGTTGCAAATTTGACTGCTTGAAAGTGCATTACCACATAATTGACTATGTGTGCAGGCATTATGCATATACTTAGATTTTTTGAAACTTCCTCAACAATTCAGATGTCCTTCCAGTACACCTTCTTTTAAGAAAGAAAACTAAATACCGATTACTAGGAGGAGGGAATCTAGATACTTTGCAAATGAGAAGGGGACCAAGAGATGGAGAGGAGAGGAAGGGAAGGGAAAAAGAAAACAAAAAGCACTAAGATGTGCTCTGTACATGTACCAACACCTCACAATGAATGCAATCATTATACACTGCAAGCATGTACTATTAATGAAGTAAAAATTTTAAATAATCTAAGACAATAATTTCTTAGTTAGCCTAGCTGTTGAAAGAATATTCACTGATAACCAATCACTGTCTTTGACTCATGTTGTCATGAAAGTTAGGGTGCTTATGGTATTTAAGATGAATATTATTCATACTTGTGTACATGCTCTTAACAACCATAGTGTTAGTAACCTGTATACTTCATTTTCAATCTATTTCTCTATGAATATTGTCTGCTTATGATTACTGTAACCATGTTCCTGCATGTTTACGGTTGCAAAATTATATATTTAGTTGTTTTCTGTTGCTGTGTACAGGGGACGCACAACATGTTCTGTTATGATTAAATATGCTTTCAAAATGCATCTCCATCTAAAAATTGATGTAAGGGTCTTCTAAAATATTTTTTATTATTTTTCAACATTATTTCTTGGGATTTGATCTTTTGGAATTTGGAATTTTAGATATATTCATCTTTCAAGATTAAACATTTTGAACATGACATTAGGGATTATGAATTTCAGGGTTATGGTCATGGTCAAGATAATGTAAGGTCTATCCACGTAATGATGGATAGACCTTTAAGTGAATTGAACATGAAATTTAGAGAAAGTTCTAGTGAGAATGCAGAGGTGGGGAGACATGGGAGATTTTCAGTCCTTGTGTGTTTTTTTTGTCCGACTAATTTAAATAACTCTGGACAATATTTAATGAGAAATGTCTTTGTTCTATATTCTAGGTTAATACTTTAGAGTATGTGATTTTAAATATTTGTATTTATTATCTTCATTTTGCAGATAAATTTAACTTGGTTTTAAAAAAGATGGTGCAGGGGCCAGGGAGATGCCTCAGTATATTAAGTGCTTCCCTGGCAAGCACAAGGGCCTGAGTTCAATCCCCAGTTCCACAAAAATAAATAAATAAATAGAAATAAAATAAAAAAGATGGTGCATTGGTTATGCAAAAAATGAAAGGAATATTTTTTCAATTTGACCCAAAAATTAGCTCACTAAAAAGACTAGATAAAAGTATCCTAAAGTAATTAACATTGCTTATCAATATCTCTGATAATCCTGAATATAATTTTGGAAAATGATAAAAATGTTCTAAATCCTAGGAAATCAAATTTAGCAGCATATAAAAATTTAAGACACTGGGGGCCGGGGAGATGGCTCAGTGGAATGAGTGCTTCCCTGGCAAGCACAAGGGCCTGAGTTCA
>NDGM011252412.1:2098-26875 GCA_002564305.1 Octomys mimax | reverse complement strand
CTGACATTGCCAGTCCTACAGATAACCTACTACTATTATGGACTACTGGACTATATTGGAATACTTTGCTGAATTCATGGATCTACAATATTTAAATGACAATGCAATACCCATCTCTGACAAAACTAAACAATGAAGGACCATTTTGTATCTGTATATTCAGAATAGTTAGGATAGATATACAGATGAGTATATCTCAATGAATAGAAAGATTTGTACTAATAGTGTTTTTGGACAAGATATCATGTCTGTATCTTGTACTATGAATAACCACTAAGAAGACACCAATATGCAATGTATTAATTGTTGAAACTGTCCTGCTAATTGGTTGAAAAAATTCTGTCATAATACCTCAAACTCCTTTTTACAAATCGGCACCAAAACCTCTATAAGACTATTTGTAGCAGTTTGATAAAGTCATAAATATCATATACTAAAGTCTACATATTCAAAGTACACTATTTTTTGGTTGGTACCAGAGATCAAACTCAAGACCTTGCACTTGCCAGGCAAGTACTTATTTCACAGAACTATCTCCCCAGGAAATGGATAAATGCATCCAGTATGCTAATTTGTTGGTTTGGCTATAATTCTTGTGCAATTAAATTGTAACAATGGGAGTATATTTGATTATACTCTATGCTCTAGGTCTTCCTAAGTATTTCATTCCTGGAAGTTTTACATATCTGTAATATACTAATAATCTATACATTATCAAAGTGATACTCTCAGAATACTACACATGGACTGCGAAAGCCTGATAGCCACTTGTTTGCTTCTTATTTGGTTTTGCCCTATAAGGTGGGTTTCAGGACTGAGCTTCTGTCAAGGGCACTTAGGGGAAGCATATGATAGACGAAAGAGGACCTTGTGAGAGGCCCAGACCTGTTGTGGCTCACAGTGCCTAGATGGTGCAAGAGCGGTCAAGAGACCACAGATTACAGCTGCCTCTGCTGAAATGGATTAGCAATGAGTCCAGCCTAAAGTTCTGGAAAGCAACTGGGAAAGGGCTGAGATACATGATGCTGCTTAGAGCAGTGTGGAGGAAATGGAGCTGCGGCTGCCGTGCAGGTTTTAAAGTCATCAACTTCACAGCACTATTTTCCTAAAGCCTCTGGGCAGATTCTCATTTGCTCCAGCAACAATATCGGTTTGGCTCCGAACTGATGAGCATCTGCTAATTTTTCTAACTGCTTTAATCATTTTGGGGGCTCTGCTTTTGAGCTGCTCCAAGTCTCCTCCTTCTCACTAAAGTTTCAAGTCTTCAAAGCCTATGCCAATTTTAATGAAGGTCTATGAGGATTACCTTATGTTCCTGCATTTAGTATTCCTATTTAATATTCTATTCTTTATCTCACTTAAATATAACAAAACGCAAACCAAAGAAACTTGAATTTCTAGGAGCCAATGACTTGCAAAACAAAAATTTGAAATGAATCTAAACTCACACATAACAGAAAGCAATTAGTGTGTGTCCCTTACCCTCCACAGTGTAGTGTTTTAAAGGATAAGGACATTGACATAGATTTTTTTCCTTAAGCACTTGGCAGTCTCTGTCTTTTTGTTGTTGTTGTTATTGTTACTTTACTAATGTCATTTTAAAGGACTCCTAATCAACTTTAATTAAAAATTCCAAACTGAATAGGGATGAAGAAAAAGAAACAAAGTGTTGTAAGTATTTGCATTAAGACAATTCTTAAAAACTTTCAGCTCTTATAAAATTTAATAATCAAGTGTATGACACAGAGAGAGAGAGAAAAGGAAAAGAAAGAAAGAATGCAAGGAAAAATACAAACTACAGAGAAGGAACTTTTAGCAATGGGAGGTAGATTTATTATGAGTTACAAGTACGTGTGGCGAAGGTGGGAGAAAACACACTGGAGATAGAAATAGAGATGTTTGCGCTGAAACAGAGTAAATGTGATGTGAATGACTCCCGTAATTCCTCCACTCATCAAAATCTATTCTGTGTCAGCCTGGAGAGGCCTGAACATGAAGCACAGCTCAAATGGTTTCCCACTATCTAGAGCAAAAGTGGAGCTGAATAGCTGGTCCTATTTTTGTCTTGTCCACAAAGGTCTCATTCATGCTTTGTGAAATTGTAGCTTTCTCTAAATAATATATTTTTATTCATATAGGAATGTATGTGATAGTTCAGAAATACCCCAGTAGCAAATCTTTAGATGAGTGAATGGATCATTAACTGAAGCATCACTTGCTTAAGATGAATTCTAAAATTCCAGGTTGTCTCTGACAGCTTTTACAAAGTGGCTGTAAATGGATGCAAAACATCGGTTTTACAGGAGAGGTCTGAGCATTTCAATAGGTCTCAAGAAGTCACAGGTGCTTCAAGGCAAGGCTTAATAGGAAATAAAGGTGCCAGTATAGAACTTGGAGAACAATTTGTAAGTCACTCTTACTGCACTAATCAAAATTATTTATTAAAATTAGGTGTTTGCATATTCAAAACATTTAATAGCAATTAAAATAAAGTGAGCATTGGACTGGCAAGAGAGCTCAGCCGACTAAAAGCCTGTCACTGAGGCCAGCACAGGGGCCCGGGTTCGATCCCTGGTCATTCATGCTGTGCTGGCCCTACCCACAGGTGCACTGAACCAGTAACTCAGACCTGTTGTGGTGGTGTGCACCTGTAATCCCAGCTCTGCAGATGCTGAAAACAGGAGACTCACTGACTTCAAGCTGTGTAGCAAGACCAGCAGAAAAACAAACAAACAAACAAATAAATAAATAAAGTGGACATTATGTCTATGGTAAAGATGTACTTTTTGGTTAAACTGATTACTATGAAGAATATTTTTTTCTCATTTGTCTTCATTAACTTGAACTGTTTTCACAAACTCTTGTGGAACACTCAGTGCCATTAACCACTATGCCCAGCCCTATGTATTCAAAGGCAAACAGCCATGGTTGTTATTTCAAGGAGTTTGTAAAGTAGGGATAACAGCCATAATCTACTTCCCTGAAGTAGACAGGCCTACTGGCAAAGAACTCTCATGTGTGACAGCTGTGCTGACAAAAGACTCAAGTGCTTTCTAGGATAGAAATGTGAGATACACTACTTAAGAGAGAAGGAATGCAGGGGAGATAGTATTTGAGTCATAGTAAGGTTAGGAGTTTGCTACATAGAAGCAAAGAAGTACACACAGTAGGTAGGAAGATGACACCTATTCTACCCAAGGAAGAGATTCAGCTAAGGGACATAGCTGCAAACACATACACATGTATGTGTGCAAACGATCCTATCTGTATATCCCCTTGGTTTGAGTGTCAGCATATTTGAATCTTAGTTTTGAACTCAGGATGAGAGGAAAGGCTTTTTCAACTTGGCTCCACTAAGACATATTATGTGAACTTGGGTGAGATGTTTATAGCCTTAGTGTCTCAGTTCTTGTTGTGAAATGAAAGAAATGGATTATCTTGATGTCTATGACCCCTTCCAATGAAAGAATTATGAGATACAATTTGACTTGATCTAAAATGCATAGTAGACTTTTATTCCTTTCTTTTAATTCCCTTTCCTTTCTCATCTTCTTGCTCTCTACCCGTTGCTTAGTCCCCTTCTTATTCTTTCCCCTTTTCTTTTTTACATGCTTGTAGTACACAATGTTTGCATTCTTTATGTGGGGTTGTACACCTATGTAACGCATCCAGATGCCAAGCTTTATTCTATTTTCCTTCCTTCCATCCCTTGATCCCCTCCTCTCTGAGAATGATCTACCTCCCTATTTTTTCTTATTTTGTTTTTCATTTTTATTCTGAGTTTCTCTGTAACTAAGCCAAAGTGATTTTTAAGCTTATGTGTTTGATTTACCTCATTTATAGTATCCAGGTGCATCCATATTCATGCTAGTGACTCAAAGCTATCATTCTTTTTGGCAGAGTAATACTCCCTGGTATATAAATACTACAAGTTCTTTCCCCATTCATCTGTTATACTTCCCAAAAGGAATATAAATGTTATTTACTACATGTGTATATTAATAAACTAAATAAATAAAATAAAAAATTACATCCCAATGAATAAATAAAATACTTGGCACAGGAAGTCCAAGAATAATGTATGAGAAGTGATTAATACTACCTTTACAGTTTTGTCCTATGAAGGGGAAAATATTTGAAACACACATCACCAGAAGAAGTAATTGCACATCACTAAATTTGGCTTTACTCTTTTGTTATTTGTTGGTATCACAGAAGTTTTTGGGTAGAAATTTGACAATTTTCTATAAAAATAATACCTTTTCTCCTAAAATTCAGATATGAAAAATTCTTCTGAAAGTCAGGACAGTTATACTGTACAATTGACACATGGTACATTATAACATTATGGGTGGCTGTGCCCAGGCAAGTGGCAGTGATAGGGAACCTGAGCAACACACAGCACTGAGCTTCAGGTGACAGAGGGAACTGAATGGCTGGACATATAGTGGCGATATACAAAATCCACTGCTCCTATCGGGACATCTTTAGGATTGTCACTTGTTAAATAGAAAACCAGAGCTCAGAAACTGTATAATGCCAAAGAGAGCCCAGACACATATTTCTTTTGCAAAGGAAATTTTTAAGATTTGGAATCAAAATTTCAGTGCTCTGGCTCTTGACCCTTATTCACCTCATGAAGAAGCAACCTGAAAAGAACTACAAAATATCCTTGGGATTTAGACTCTTCTAATGATACAGTTCGACTTAGGTTAAGTTAACAAAGGGCCAATTACTGGCCAATAAATCACCAACTATCCAATCATCAGCATACCTGTGGTGACATATTTGCATATATACCTTTATGTGTGAAGACAAACGATGTGATACTATCTGTTTTCAAAATGGACTTAAAATGTTTCTTTTAGGAAAATGAGAAGTTGCAATTAGTTATCAAACATGTTTTCATGTATAATATGCTTGGGCAACATCAGCATCTCAAAAGACCTTTGCAGATTAAAGTAACTACTATATTTGAAAACTGCATGTTAATAAGTCAATTTCATTGTAGTTGGTAACTAGGAAAAGTCTAAAAATGTATTTAAATGATTCCCTTTCATGATCCGCCATACTGGTAATAATAATCATGATGAAGAAAAGGCCTGGGAGCTAGTGATTTCTGGCTTCTAGTGGGAACAGGAAGTCCCACTGTGCCTCTTGACTTAGTGAAGTTCCCGGTGGAAATTTGTATAAAATAGAAGAGTTATATTTGGAGAAGGGACTACTTTTTCCCTCAGGATATTTAAGAGTTTACTGCACACAGGGGAACACCTAGACCTTCCCCACTCTGGATTCGATATCGTTGGGTATTGATCCAAACCATTTAGAAATGAATATGGCAACATCCTCCTATTTAAAGGTCTTGAGTATCTGTAACTGGTTTTTTGTTTGTTTGCTTATTATCTTAATACTTGACATTTATAGCGTATTTTTTTTTCTAAAGAGCTCTCTGGAGTGCTATAAGGTGTCAAGTAAAGACAAATGAATACGAAGGCACTCTGTGCTCTACAGACAGAAGGAGATGCGCTCTGGCCCCGCTGCTTTCTAGCAAGAACCTTGGTTGTCTTTTCCTTGCTGTATTACTCCAACAGAACAAGCTCAACTCAAAGTGCGCCTCTCAAATTTTGTTTCTTTTTCTTCTCCGACACTCAAATGCCTACTCCCACCCCACCTGCAGACACCTGTGTTCAGTTCTCACATTTGTCCTGGTGACTTCCACACCTACATATAAGATCCTGTAAGATAGTTTCATAAAGCTCAGCACCATACACATAACTACCTTTGGTAAAATAAAAGTAATTATTTATTGATCTTTACAAAGTATACTTTATGACTTTATTTAATATTCAAAATGCATTTTTGAATGTACAGATTTGTTTTAAGTCTGGCCAGAGTTTATTTTATTTTATTTTATTTGGAAGAATTGGGGATTGAACTCAGGCCCTTGCACTTGCCAGGGAAGTACTTATTTCACTGAGCCATCTCCCTGGCCCCTATGAGTTTAAAGTATATTAAAGAATTATGTAGGACCATGGAAGGCAGAGGATAATGGTGAACAATCGAGTGTGTGAGCATAGCCTGGAATACTGAGGCTGCCCAAGAGTTTACAAATGAGATCTGGTGAGACAGCTAAAATGAAATAGAGTTATATTCAAGAAAAATTGATGGCAAGTAAACTCCAATGAGTTTTATGTAAGCCCATACATATATTTTAATTATCCTGTAAAGTATATAGCTCATATTGAGAATTTATTAGAGAATAATGACATTTTAATTATAAATACTAACAAATATGGGCACTAGCATGGAAAAATCGTGTGTCTTTTCCAACTTCTTTTTAAATCATACAGAGCTGGGAAATTCATCCTGACTGGCTTGCATGCCAGGCGCATCAGCAAGGACACTCCTCTTAGGTGGCAATCTCTGACCAGTTATCACCGGATTAGTGCTTGTCAGTGATTGGGTTGTGACCCCTCTCCAACTGGCCCCAGTGTGCACTACCCTACTTTCTCAACACAGTGAATGCTACTGACTATAATCTTATTCCCAGAGAGCCAGAGGCAGTGGGATGGATGGATTCAGGGGATTCACTGTAGTGCCGCCCACGATCTGTTTCATACTCCCAGCTAGTGACCACTTTCTTTTGACTTTCCCTCAGAATATTGATCTCATGTGGACCCTATCCACCTGCAGTGAGGTCATTACTTCCCATGCTTTAGTCACTGAGTTGTGTTCTACAGGGGCTATCCATTTCATATGGCCACCCTACCAAGTACCACTCTAATGAACCAGTCTGTCTGAGAAAGCAAACATCTTATTTATCAGTGTATTACATTTAGCTGTCCTTCTTGTTTTTTAAGACCTTTAATGTTTTTCCATCTTCCTTATCCAAGTGAATGTACCAGTACTTTCAGGCATAGTTCTTCTTCTCTGATCCAGACACTTTCATTCCTGCCTCCTTACCTTATTGAATAGTGTTGGCTTCTAACACTAGACATTTATCTCTATCTTTGGCCTTCTAGCATTTTCTCCAATGCTGTTTTACAAACTTCAATATCAAAAACCTTAAGGAATCTACCTCTCAGTCCTACCTTCTCAGACTTCTCTTAAAGGAGAGCTCAGCTACTATCTTGTTCAGGAAATCTTCCATCAACTCTACACCATGTGGTCCTTTCTATGAGAATGCAGTATCATGTGAACACAGTAACTGCATAGATAATACCCACTGAATTGTGATTGATCAACTATTGCCCTGCATGTTTTTCTAGGCCATTCACTCTTTGAATTTATAGAGTTTCTCTACTTTTTTGTGATATCAATGCCTTCAATGCTGCATACAAAGTCAAACTGATGTCTAATTGTTTGAATTTCTTTATATTTTATGCACTTCTCTCATATATCTTAAATGCCAATTCATTTTTTGAGGCAGGTTCTGGGTATGTAACCCAGGCTGGTCTTGAACTCATGGCAACCCTCCTACCTCAGATTCTCAAGTGGGGAGACAGCAACATATGCTGCCATGCCCAGCTTATTTTTCTCAAAATATAAGATGTAATTTTATATCATTTAAAAATCATTCAGCAATCTATATGCTGATATTTCTCTAACAGGGTTGAAAATGTTTTATTTCAGAGAAATTTGTCATAGAGACCACAGTCAACCAGTGTTTTGAAATACTAATTACTGTATGTGATCAACTCATTCTTGTTTTTTTCTTTTTTCTTTTTTTTTTTTGTTGTTTTTGTTTTCAGAAATGGGGATTGAACTCAGGCCCTTGCACTTGCCAGGGAAGCACTTATTCTACTGAGCTATCTCCCCGGCCCTGATTCTTTGTTTTAGTAAAATAGCCAACCATTACTATTAATAGTATCATGAACAAAAAAATACAGTAACCCAAATAAGTAAGAGTAGAAACAAGTTGTAAATTCTTGCTAGGTATTGTTTCTTAATAGCAAGGTAGACAGCTTGGAGGAAACTAACTGTACCTAGCTCTAATGTGCATTAAAAACAGGTGAAAACATTAGACTGCTTCATATCAGCTGATGAACAAAATTGTTCTATCTCAAGTAATAATCGATTACATGCCAAGTTTCCCTTTGCTATCCTATAGCTTCCTTTTTAACTACCTTATGACCACCATCCATCATTTTGTTCTCTGAGTACTTCCACAATCTCAACATTCTCACCCTGTTTATCCTTTTACCATATATATATATATATATATATATATATATATATATATATAGCCTCGGTACCTCCCAAGACCATCTTGTCCTTATAACTCAGCTAGAAATTTTCTAGATCGAAGCTCTTCTTATAAAACAATTCTCCTAAAACAGTGAAGCCTCTTCATATCAGTTAATTTCCATTGCTTCCAAACATTACAAGTGACTTTGAAAGCGACCTATCCACTTGATTCTTTCTTAAAATCAATACTCTGTCATGCTTTCATGAAGTATGAAAAGAGAGCAGCACAGAAGAAATTTTGCTGCTGAAAAGAAAAATTTGTGAAATTTGTAACTAATGAACTCTTGGAATGTGTATTAGGAAAATTTTTCCCATGTATTAGTATATATATATATATATATATATATATATATATATTCAGTAGGGTCTAAATTTGTTTATATTCATTTATTATTATTCATCTATTTCTCTTCCTGACAGATACTTGAATATATGTAAAATTTTGTTTTCTTTTTGGTTCTGGGTTCAAACTCAAGACTTTGTGCTCGCCAGCCAAGTATTTAAGGCCATGAGCTGTTCCCTCCAGCCCCATAAAATCTTTTCTAAAAAAGGAACACTGTATTAGGTTGATGGACTATGATAAATTGTCTCCTATATGTGTAGACACTGTATTTTAATGGTGTGGGATTATTATATATATGTACATATTGTGTATGCATATATTTATATTTGTAGTTTAATTTTAGATTTTAGATCTCTTAAGTTTCATTTAAAATAGCTGATTCCAAAGTGTGTCACTAGGTAGAATGAAACCAAAGTCACTAAAGCATTCGTCCACTCAAAAATATCTTCCACACACATTTAAGTAATTAGAAATGCACAAAGTTTAGGAAACACCCCTTCTGTATTATTCACGTGTTTAAAGAGGTTGGAATTTACCAACTGTGCATTCACATGGATAAATTGTTTTAATCATCTTTTATTGCCTGCTGAAAGAGAATAGGAATAGCTATATAGAATAGGAATAACTTTGTAAAGAAAGGTGCTGAGCAAATAGGTAGAAAGCTATACTAGGTAGACAGTGAAGAGCATAAGAAGGAGGAAGCAGTTCTAACCAGTTTTGATTCATGACGAAGCCCACTGTAAAGCCTATTAAGACATCTATGATGCTCTTGACCCTTGGAAATCATGTCACACTTTGCTAAAGTTACAGAGCCATGGGCTGGACATGCCATTGGTATATTGAAATAATCACTGGATATAGTCATGTATCTGTTTGTCCAACTGATGTGCATTCTTTTTCTTGTCGTTCCTTTCTTGGTTTCATACTTGGTAATGGGTACAGCAAAGTTATGGGGTTTTCTAAGGCAGTGTAGAACTCACTTGGAAAAGTAAGAATTTCCATTCTATAACCTGACTATGTAAATAGTTAGGCTGTGTTGAAAGGATTGGTATGCTGACATTATTAGGCAGGCAGCATGGTAGAAAAGAAAAAAAAAAAAAAAACAGTTCAGAGATTGGGCTCGCTGAATACTAATCTCAGTCCTCTTGAATAACTGCATAAACTTACACTTTCCACTTCTCAGCTATAAAATGGGGGATGGGAGGCAAGCTAGAAGAGTTTCCTGGATCTTTTCCAGGTTTAACATTGTATAGTTTTCTGATTACACGGGCTTCTTGATTTTTTTGTAATTTCATGTGCAGTCTTACTGGCTAGGGTATCAGGGTCATTTTCCAACTAGTGGTTTGATAATACTTATGCACTTTATCTCACAGAGTTTTACGAAAGTTATAAAATTATGTTTGTCACTGTGTATTGTGAGCTACAAAAACCTATGATTGTACAAAACAAATTATTACTGGATATTTCAATTATTGGGTATTTTATTCTGGCTTAGTAAGAGCCATGATACCTCAGTGTGCAGCCAGCAGAGGGAGACAAGTTCAGATTATATTTCTTTCTCAAACAGAATCAGTTAATTGCTATGTGAACATATGTTTATAAAAATTAAAATGAAATTCGTTATTTGCAAATAGTTCACTCGAATGCATGCAATATAAACATATGTTGCAACTCTATAAGATTAAGAGGTAGAAAGACAAGGAAAATATAAGGAAAGAAATGTGATTTTCTGGGTTTAGTCTATTACAAAACTCAGACAGCCTTGCTGTAAAGCATGTGATATTCCTATGACATCTTCCTGCATATGTCCATCTGGAAATCGATGCTATTTTGGTACCAGTTTAGGAATAAATCCAGAATTCTAAAAGTAGAACTTCCAAATTTCCTCTGAAACTACCTTTTCAGGTATCTTTCCTATTTTTATCAATCTGGACTTCAAGAATGAATGAATGAATGAATGAATGAATGAATGAATTCAAATTAATTGGTTGCCTTTCTTCTTTTTTTGACTTCTGTATCCAACTAGTTAACAAGTCCATCAGTCTTTCTGTGTAATTGTTCTGAACACTTGCAATGCCATTTCTCTGTAGCTTCTTTCTATAATCTGTTTTCTGTACTATTTCAGAAACTTTATAACTGGTCTTCCCTGACTTTCACATGTCCCCATGTATCTCCCAATTCAGTGCCAGTTGTCTTCATAAAATACACGTCTAATTATGTCACTTTCTTGCTCAAAGCTTTTAATGGTTCCCTACTGCATGCAGAATAAAGGCCAAACTCATTAACATGCCTGTCAAGACCCTCACCAATCTCAACTTAAAATGAGAGTTATTTGCCATTTTTAATTTTTTCCACCTCTACCTCACACCTTTTCCTAAAACTTACCTTCCCTATTAATGTAAAGACACTGAATGAGGATCTTCATTCCTCCTATTTCTTAGAAAGTAAAAATGTGTTGAATCAATCTACCGTTTGTCTCTTTCGCATTATTTCACCAGCAACTTTATGAGACATCTAACTAGTTTCCTACTTCCTACACTTCATTCGCTAATTTTTCATTTTTGAAATCTCTCTGAGATATCAGCATTACAATTCATTTCCAGAATCTGAACTAGCTTTCTAAATATAAATAAGGCATGACTTTATATCATAATTACTATGACATTCAGGGAAGACCCCCAACCCCAATTCAATAGGCTGTTTTTTTTTTTTTGACATTTTTCCTCGTCTCTTGTTTTCATTTATTATCCTTTGTTTTTAAATAGGTCTTGAAGCTATAGTCTCTAAATCAGCCTAGTTCTCATGGCTATTCTATGCAAAAATAGTTACCCCAGTGTGCTCCTTTGCACATCTTTCAAGGGCTCCCTAAAGGGATTTTTTTCGCCCATAATCATTCTCCCTGAGTGTTCACCTTAGGATTTAACCTTGGTTCTCAGTAGTGTTCCTAAAGATGAACACTCTGGGTTTCTATTATTTTGCTATAATGACCAGCATCAAAGAGAGGATTCAGCCTGTGGGTTGGTTAATTTTGACCCTGCTCCACTGGGATAGCATGTTTGAAAGACCAACTTTATAGTAGTACAATGATGATGTCCACACTATCTAGGTATGGATTTCAGTATCAGTCCCTCATTAGACTTGCAAGATGGCAAGGTATCTTTTTTATACATTGTTTCCTCAGAGTTCAGCATTGTGCTTATTATACAGTAAGTCTCAAAAATATTGATTATTTTAATGAGTGTCCTTCTGTATGGCAACAGGACTGATGAGGCAGGTCTCAGGCATCCTCTTCTTCTCATCTAGGCAATAATCTTACATTCATTACTGAAAGCAGAGACAGCTGAGAATGTGTCACAGGCCAGAGAGAAAAGGTAGTAGGCAAACTTCTGGGACCCTTTGAATACTATAATGACCCAACACTGAGTTTGCCTTGCAGCTCAATATTGTCAGTAAACTCTGGAGAAAACATATTAGTGTTATTTACATGACTTATAGCCTTGAGATATTTAACTAGGCATTCCATTTAGATTTAGCAGGATAGCTATTGCCTGAAAAATAAATATAGATATGATGTGCAAAAATATCCAACAAAGCTTGGATATTAAATAGCATCTGCTCACCTTGCTATGCATTTCTTAATCATAGTGAAACATATTTGTATTATACTGGTATTCAATTAGCATATAATAACCATATTAAGGATAAAAAACATTTATGCTTGATGAAAAGCAACAACTACAACACTTTTTTTCTGACTAGTTGATATAAATGACAGTCTACTTGGCATTCTGTCAGTTCTATTTGATGAGTAGTGATGTTTTACAACGATATGTCAAAATTGAAATAATATAATGAGGAGAAAGGCTGACATATAGAAGACCTTGGCCCTAGTGACAGCATGTGTCATGCTGGGGAGGGTCCGCCTATCAGGAGAATGTCCAATCAACTTGCTCTTCTCTTTATGTCCTCTGTTATCCCATAGCCTAAGCCAGTTACTACTGCATGATGAAGGTGTCCCTCTGTTTGTTCCTTCCTTGGAGTATTGTTTTTCTACATCTGTCCTCCATGTGGTATTCAGAGCAGACCTTCTAGAATGCATAAGCAGATCAGATCAAAACCCTGGCTGAAAACTTTCACGGGCCATTTAAATCACTAGGACAAAAGTGAATTTCCTTGCTTTGGAATCTTTTATGACCCCTCCACAAATTCTAATTTTATCCATTTTTTCCAGCTACTGCCTCAACATATGCAGAAACTGCATCAAGTTTAATTGTCCTTGTTGGGTTTCCTGGTGCACGATGTACACATGCCTTCTTCAGTGGTTTTGCACATGGCATATCTTTTATCTGGGAAGCTGTTGCTGGGTTATTTTCATAAATTCCCCTGATAGTTTAGCATTTAGCTTAAATATTATCTTTCAAAGATACTTTGGTAACTTTTCCTTGTGTTCCTCTCACCATGACTCCAGGTCATTTGTTATCTAAGCATGTTACACAATATATATATATGTTTGTGTGTGTGCACGTGCATGTGTGTGTGTGTGTGTATATAAGTTAATCTTTATTCACTACCATATCAGTAACTGTATATTGAGTGAATGAATGACTCATAAACCTATCAGTCATGTCTCCGCTCCCCCTTACTTCTGTTTGGCCTATTTTCTAATTGTAGGAATGTGAGTCACTATAACAAACACAAGCAGAAATTTGCATGGCCTGATTGTCTGCCTGTGCTCACACCTTGCCATCCTATAGATGCTATTTCTGCCATCTTCCCAGATATTACAATGATCTTCTCATAAGTGAGATCAGTAGCAGTGTAGACACAACATTACTTGGCAATTGGCACCACCTTTTATAGCGTGGAAAAGAGTGAATGGCAGAGTGGAAAACCTAGAAAAGAGGTGACTCCAAGAGTCACCTCTTGGAGTGCATTCCTTCAAAATGATGAGGTATACTGCCTATGCATACTGGTATGCAAAGACACCCATAAGTGTATGTAGGTAAATTTATGGATCATCACAAGCAGAACCAAATTGCAAGCATGCAAGTATCAGTTAAGAATCTCAGAGACCTTGTGATAACAGGTAATGATCCAGGCAATGAGGCCCGCAGAAACAGGATGTGTGAGGAAAAGCTGCTTAGAAACAGAAGATAGGATAATGAAGGATAGGATGCCTGATAGGATAATGAAGACGCACAAAGGTGTGCAAACCTATGAGTGATTTTCATCATGCAGAGTTTGTGTTGAATGTGTTACATACAAATGGACCTATACAAAGAATTTGGACCTTATTTACCTGCCTGAAGCCAACTGATTTTAAGTGTGAAACACATGTGTACTTAGTTGTATTTAAAGAAACCAGATTACAAAGGAAATTCACAAGGCATAGTGCCATATTTAGGAGCATAAGCTGAGGTACGTGAATATTGCTAAACTATGATACAATCATTGAGAATGTTCTAGAGAGATCCTAAGAAGTAGTAAGAATTCTGCATTTCTAGTTCATACAGAAATGCTAATTCCACTTGTGAAAGTAAAGGACAGGCATGGTGTTATTATGATTAAATCCTTGCAACTGTAAAAATATAGAGTGGTACATTAATAATGTTATAGACATGTGTAGCATAAAAAGCTAGCAGTTTTGCTAAATTAGCTGTACATTCCAGGCTGCATCTGGACTTCATGCAAGCCTATTAGCTTAGAAAGATAAACAAAAGAATAAACCTTTCACGCTCCTTAGGGTACTCAGATGTTCGCCAGTTTTTGTTGTTCTTGCAGCATTTTTCCCTGGAGAGTGCCAGAATCTTCCAAAGCCTCTTTTAGAAAGGCAGTATGTTATATTAAAGTAGTAGTTAAGATCACCCGACTTGGGTGATGGTGGCTCTTTCCCATGGCTAACAGTCACACTTGCCTCACAAATAACCCAAAAGTATGTTTACAATTTCCAGCGCTCTCAATAGAATGTGTATAGAGTGGACTGCAGAAAAACAGGCTATATAAATTTCAGGAATTCTATTTGTGGAGGAATCCCTCCCATATTTCTTAAGAAAGTAAGCACAGATGTTAATATCAGTATGGTTACACGGGGCTGACCTTAAGGATGAGATACATTATCCAACTTTATAGACTATTGGATTTATTAAGAAGTGAGATTTTATAGGTGAGAGAAAACCAGGAGGACTCTATGAAGGAGTGAAAAAGAAAAGGTCACAGAGAGACCATACTGTTCAAGTCAAAGTAGATAGATTTATTACGTTGTAGGTGGTGAGGTAAATCACAGAAGTGGGCTTGGGCATTTAATCAATCATTTATCTATTGTTATAGAGAACACACTTGGGCTTCATGTTGAGTTAAATAATTGTGTTTAAAAAGCTGTCAGGGTATAAATACTAAATATTACATGATAACTTATATAATAAGTTTCATGATTTTTTTTATACCCAAGGCTTCATGCAAGCTTAGTCAACATTCTGTGTCTGAGTCACATCCTCAGCCAAAACTTCATAATTTTCAATTTGTTCAGGACTGCAGACTACTTGTGTTAGACTGAATTCCTGAGTACTCTAAGTTATTTCTAAAGTGTAGTCTTATTTTTTACAAGAAGTATTTCATTTTAAATGCTCATAATAAGTTAATTTAGTTTCACAAAAGTTGCCAAGAATTGGGCCTTATTTAATGAACAAGCCTAAAAAAGCTATAATTGCCCTTTAAATTTTTTTCTATACAAATAGGTACTTATAGTTTTATCTAGGTTAAGCATTTCTATTATATCCTCTTCTCAGGATGACTGTGGAGACAAACCCCAAATCAGACTGATTTAGCACAAATTGCACATTTTTACTACTTTCTTGTGAGTTATATCATACCTTGTTATGATAGACTATTATGTTTCCTCCTAAGACCACCAGTCAAAGTTCTGCCAGTAGCTTGAGATTACTCCTTGCAGGTATCAGATGACACTCATGGATAAACATTTTTACAAATAATATGTTACCATCTCATCATACTTCATTGTCCTGGAAAATCCTCTTCTTTTCTTCATGTAAAATCCAGTCTACTGATAAGAAGGGATGCTTTCACTCCCCCTCCCCCTCAGAGTGTACAGAGCCCCCGTGAAGGTCACACAATACCTAGCACCATCACTGGACATAGAAGCTCCTACTAGGCCCAGTCCTTTGTGATTGTCTTTTCTTCCTCCTGACAATAGGGCAGCATCACCCAGCAGGAGAGCACCGGATGTGCACAATACGTCTAAGTCTCCCACTACTTGAATTCTCCATTCCTAAGAGCTCACAAGAAGCCTGATAGGGAAAGTCAAGTTTGTGCTGGGCTGGGATGGACAGACAGGTGCTCTTTTCCCTGCAATCCTAGCAGAGAGTTATTGTTGTAGCTCCCTTTGACCCCTTGCAGTCATCTAACCATTGATAAAACTCATGAGATGATATGTTTTCTAATTTAACTAATTGGTTAATGTAGCTTTTTTTTTTTTTTGAGAATGAGTCTTCCTAAGTACTTCAGACTGGCCTGGAACTCACTATATAGCACTGGTTAGCATGTAAATTCTATTGGTGTTTGATACGTTGATAGGGATTCTCAAACATCTTCCATTTATTTATTTTCTATCTAGCTATTTTTGCAAATATCTTTGGCTCAGCATTTGCATAAAAAGTAGTTGGTGTAATACCTCTGCGTGTGAACATATGCATTTCAGTATTTACTTGTACATCTGTGGAATAATAATGGCCAGGATGTGCTCTAGAACAGGGAATTGAGAAGTGCAGCCTCCTCCCATGGAGCTCCTCTGCTTCACAGCTGGTGGAGGGAGCTACCAGAATCACTCTGAAGACCCTTCAGGCATTAGTGTTGGCAGCAACATTTCTTAGGCTTTCTTTGCTATCGCAGAAAAATCACTGTAACCCCAAAGTTTGCTGAAACACAGAGCAAAATGAAATCAAGTGTGATTATTTGGGGCGGGGGCCCTGGGGCTCTTGTCAGAAGATAGGTGCAATGGGTTGCCCAAAGATAGCAATACAAATGACTGCAATTCATTCTGTACCATGTTATATATACTGTTAGGTTTTTGCGTGTGTAAATGTTTTGTTCAAATCAATAAAATTTAAAAGGAGGAAAAGAAGACCTTGGCGGGTTCAGGCCCATCTTATTTGCAGCTGAGAAAGATGTCTCGGAGTTTGGGGCTCTTACTTAAATGATATAGTGCTTTGCAAAAGGGTATTTTGAAAGGCAAGTGCCAGTGGAACTTGGGTTGCAATAGCAATTTGCCTTTTAAACAGTGATCCTTAATACCAGTTCTCATGTGTGGGAGTGACTGAGGGTTTCCTGGAGAGTGAGGTTGATTTAGGGATCGGGATCAGCTGCTGAGGCTGGCACTTGGAAAAGACAAGCCAAGCATTCACACCCCAGACCACTCAATACCGGCATTGTCTCCAATCCATCTTTCATAAGGGGGCTTTGAGGAGGGGGAGGGGATGAAGAGAAGAGAGAAAATAAACCTTTTGAGTTCCATAATAGAAAGCGCAGGAGAGAGAAGGGTGAACAAGATGCGAGTCTGAGAAGCCACTCACCAAGAATGTTTAGTCTGAAATCAACTTGGCTTTTAATGAGTCCAGTACCAAGTTTCTTCAGTGTTACTTGCCTTAACCCACCTTCAATGCTGGTCCCCGCCCCCAGGCTCTGGCTCTCTTGCCTGCTCTGGGTTTGTCCAGGTCTGCCTCTGGGCATCCCACCTCTTGTCCCTTCCTCCCTCCCCCTTTCCTGAGCCCCTACCCCACCACACACACCCCTCAGGGACCTTCTTAAATAGCTTTAAGTCCCTCTTCTCCCCTGTCTTGCTCTGTACCTCTGAGCTCCACTCCCGTTCTTAAGGAAATCAACCAGGCCTCAGATGGAGCTGTTGTCCTGACAACCCACAGGCGCATCAGGCTTTCATTGAGGCTGGCTGTTGCTGAAGGGGGCAGTTGTGCAAAGCGAGGGGCCACGCCATGGGGAGGGGGAGGGGATGAAGCGGAGGGGCTGTTGGCAACCAGCAGGGTAGGGGGGAGGTGCTGAGTAGAGAAGGAGCTGGGGACTGGAGGCAGAAACAGGAAAGGGAGGAGGGGGAGAGAGACTCCCGGCTGCTTCTGCGGCTGCTGCGTGGCTGTTTCTTTACACTCACTGGCAGACTCGGGCCGGCTCCCTCCCGCCTGGGAAAGTGGGTTACCGAGAGAAGGCGCTCAGCTCCGCGCTGGCGGAGAAGCATCCAGCCACAGAGAGACCAGGGAAGCACCGCTGCATTTGGCAGTCTCCTCTACATCTTTTAAAGAGGGTTTTTGTTTTTGTTTTTGTTTTTAATCTGTGCAGTCCTTTTACACGTTTTGCTCCATCGACTTTCTCCCTCACCCCCTTTTGGGTTTTTAGGGGGGTTTTCTTAAGTCTTAGAGGGAGTAGAGACTGAGCGAGGGAAAGAGAGAGGCAAAGTGGGCAGGAGCACAAACTGCCACGTTGAGCGCCCCGTCCGTGGAGCCCTCTCCGCGGAGCAGCGCGCCCTCCGGAGCCCAGCGCGGACCGACCTCGGCGTGGCCACCATGGTCGGGCGAGTGCAGCCGGATCGGAAACAGTTGCCGCTGGTCCTACTGAGATTGCTTTGCCTTCTCCCCACAGGACTGCCTGTTCGCAGCGTGGATTTTAACCGAGGCACGGACAACATCACCGTGAGGCAGGGGGACACGGCCATCCTCAGGTAGGGCTTCCGGGCAACTTTTCTGCCGCGCGGGTACTCTGTGTGTGTGTGTGTGTGTGTGTGTGTGTGTGTGTGTGTGTGTGTGAGCTATGTGTGCGCCTGATCTCCAGGCAGGCTTATGGGGTGTGTGTGTGTGTGTGTGTGTGTGTGTGGTGTATTGCTTTCCCTGAGTGGTGGACTTACAGCCAACAGAATTCAAGGGAATTCTGGTCTCTATCAAGAGCCAGTGGTGCTCATGAAACGTTGTTTGATTCTTTAGAGGTTGTTTCTCTGGTCATGGAAGCTTCAGTTCACCTATGGCATGAAGAGGCATTTGGACAGTATTCTTGCTTTTGTAATAGTTGATGTTTTGCACTTTAGAGCTTTGTTGAGGTTCCTTGATTCACAAAGAGTTGTTGGACTATGGTTCTCAAAGAGTGGTGCACATACTGCATTCTCCTTGTCCCGTGTGTGTGTGTGTGTGTGTGTGTGTGTGTGTGTGTTCCTGCACACAGACATCAAAACTCTCTTGAGCTGTCCTAGCAGTAGTTCTGCTACAAGACTTTTTGTAAAGATCTTCAAATTGACATTGAGGGTAATAAATCAATCTTAGAAGTTTGGCTGGTTTACTGAGCCTTTTCTGGAATGAGGGTAGAAATCAACCTGAAGATGAAGAGAAGAGGACAGGGATTTTGCCGGATTGCTGGCATTTAAGAATAGCAGTGATAAGCTCAGAGGTTGGGAAAGAATTAACTTGGCATAAAATGAATATTTCAAATTGATTATTGACTTCAAAGTCTTATTTCTTGCAGCTATGCCAAACTTTGAAATATAATTTGGGATTAAAATTTAGAAAGGAACAGTCCAGAGTCCTTGGGAGTTTGACCCCTGCAAGGGGCAGTGAGCTAGAGAGACTCAAATGGCACCTAGTCATAATTCCATCTCTAAGAAGCACCATGCTTCTTTTCCTGTGTTTCTCTTCTTCCACTCCCCTGTCTTCCCAGCTTCCCTTGAATTTCTGGCAGATGATATTAATAAAAAGAGGAAAACAGTAAAGAAAGAAATCACTGTCCTTGGAGATCTTTTAAAATCTCATTTCCTCCAAATAAAATGACCTAGTGTCGGTTTGTCTATCTAGCTAATATTGCTGGCAGTGGCAATAAAAAACCAGTATGCAATAGAAAATAAACCTCTAATCTGTGCGCAAGGAGCTGATAGTGCATAAACCCTGGGGCATCAGGGAGCAGTTTTGTAGCAGAGCTGCAGACAGCAGCAAAGTTTTCTTTTCTTTTCTCAGAAATAAATTTGGTTGGCTGTCACTGAGTGTCCTGCTTTGGGATCTCTAGCCTTGTTAGAGGCAAGTGTGTGGTGTATGTGTGTCTGTGTGTGTCATGTGGATTGTGTCTCTGTTGTTCCACACTGTAAAATGAAAGATGATGCTAACGTGTTAAGCACTCCTTTCTTCATTTCCTGAGCACTGGGTGATTAGGAATCCCAAAGATCCTTCTATCCAAAGCAGATCATTCCTTCCAGCCCTCTTGTCTTGTAAACCTATGTGGTGATTTATCCACATGGAGTAATAAGATTTATAGAGTAATTTATCTGTTTGCAAAGGGATTTGGACATAATGCAGAAAATATTTTTGCAAACACACAAGCATGCAGTCTCAACTGCTAACATTCGTATTCCTAACATCATTAACACTTTACTAGGGAAGCTCTCTATATTGATTTATGGTATGCATAGAAACACTTTTGATAGTAAAATATTGCATGTAAAGGTAAATATTACAGATATATGTTTTTATTTAAATATTCTGAGCTTTTAAAGGTCTTTCTATATCTTAAACAACAGTAATTTAAGAGTTAAATAACCATGTAAATGTTGATTCAGAAAAATAAAGATACCCTTATACTTCTACCTACTTGGACAAAAGTTCATGTCTAGGAGAAGTGGTTTGTAATGGTACAAATGTATAATATATATATATATATATATATATATATATATATATGGAGTTTTTGTAGGATACTCTGTTAGTAGATAATACAGCATGGAAAAGGAGGTGGTAACAATAAATAAGTAAATAAATAGGTAGTTATTCCCTGGGAAAAAGAAGACAAACAGAGCATATAAATGAGGCACCTATGAGAGTACATGGCTTGCTGAGGCCTCACCTAACAATGCCCTCTTTTTTATTTCCTCTGTTTTGGACGAGGCTCTATTTTGAGGTAGGTAGAACTCTATCAGAGGGAACTATGGGATACTTGGCTTTGTGTTCTTAGCTGACCTTCTTCTCAATCTCTTTCATTGAATCCAGTAAGCTTTGTGGGTCAGTTTCCTGGTGAAGAATGGTGTTCTTGCTTTCTGTTTACAAGTCTAGCCTGGGAAAGGCATGCTTCCACTTTATTTGTGACATTTGCTGGGAGTGCAGCCTCCAGGGGAGGAGAGGAAGGAGAACTTGATTCATTGGAAGCCACGGTAGATGTTTGGCACAGAGAAAGTGAAATGGCAAAGAGAGAAAAGTCCTCTCTCATTAAGTTTGTGGCCCTGAATAATCTGAAATGTTAAGAAGGGACAAGGGAGGTTTGTCCTTCTGGTGGTCTAGGGACAGAGTTTGGTCGGCTGGCCTCCAACACATTTGCTTTGCTGCCTTACTTCCATGAAATGAGTATTTTTTTAAAGGGAATTGATGATCATTTTTATGGAATTATGGCCCTGGATATAATTGTGCATCGTGACAGGAAAGTGCATATTAGTCTTTCTCACCAATTTCTACCTTTTTGAGAAAGAATAAAGACAAGACAATTATGATGACAAAACTTCAAGGAAATACAGAGAGAACCTGATCTGTGTATGGTTAGCCTTCTTTTTTCTCAGAGAAATTTGAGATCATTGTAAGCAATTGTATAAACAGCTATTGAACTACTTTCCAAGAGATCAACGCATAATCAACAGCCAATGGCAGCAACACCCCCAGCCCCATGTGTTCCTATTGGGCTCCTTCCTAGGTGTAATGAGCCAGAAACTACATTTATATTTGTATATACGAGAAAGTATGCAATAAACTTGTCCATTAGATTTTATTCAAGATGAAGGCTCAGGCGTTTTTTTTTTAGGGGCACTCACTTAACATCATAGTCACACCCACAAGTACAGCCTTTCACTAGTGACTGGGCACATTTCTAGCTTTGGTTCTTTCAACCTTCTCAACATGTACATTGACACCACTGAGATTTTCCTCCTGTTTAATCTTGATGAAGATGGAATAACTGTCTTGATAGGTCAAAGATAAATGGAAATGGTAATATTCCACACCAAACTTTAAAATTTAGTCTTTAATGGTTTTACTGATCATGCTTTCAATATCAGTAACATATGAAAGGACATTATTACGTACTTTAATTCAAACAATGTTTTTTACAAAATGTGTTATATTATCATATATCTGACCTTAAAGTTACTGTATGAATATTACAAATCCATACATATGAACTTATAAATTTACTTGTAATAAAATGCAAGGGCTTCATAATATTCTGATTCTAAATATTCTAAATAGGGCCCCGGGAGATAGAATAAGCAATTTCCTGGCAAATGAGGGGTCCTGAGTTCAATCCCCAGTGCCACAAAAAATAAATAAAAAAGAAACAAGATAAAATAAATATTCTAAATATTACAAATTTGAAATATTAGAATTTTATTTATTACATGATTCTTATGTTTATAGGGAAATTATAATACTTTTTATCATGATGAGATTTATTTCCTTTTTTTCTTAGAACTTTTATTAGAACATGTTTGATGTACATAATTGCTTGCATCATTTTAAGGAGATTGTATATGCACATAACATATCTATAAACACACCTAATTAGCATCAGAAACTTCCAAGGAATATAAGTGTGTAAACGAAAGATAACTTCTAGTTTTCCTAAATTTTCAAAGTCCCCTTTGTTTCCAAACTAAGTGTAAAGAGAAGAAATAACAAAAGAAGTACAAGATTATTTGAAAATGACTTAGAAAGTTTCCACTTAAATTTCAAAGGAAAAGAATGGTTTGTCTTCTCTAAGGCATCTGGAATGCCTACATTCACCGAGTAAATGTCAATACTCAAACAAATGTCTGACACAATGTAGTTTCCAATCCTTATAATTAACTATTTGAAAACAAAAGTTGTGTGCCAAAAATTTGAGTTGGTGACAATTATATATAAAGTTTCATTTACTTAATAGCTAAACCACTAAAGAGATTCTAAACATAATTGTTATTATTGAAACTTTAATGATAATCGATTGGCTATCACATCCTTTATTCAATATGTGTAGTAAATAATGGAACATAGCTTCATATATTTCATCTAGATGTATGGCATCTTATATATATTATAGATATTTTATTAAAGGATATTTATGATTTATATCTTTTGTTGCGTTTTTGGTCTAAGAAACATAGTGGGCAAATTTCATGAGACAAATACAAATTGTGGATGTATTTTTATCGAGTGAAATACATAAGTATAAATACATGAACACACAGTTCATAGGAAAGGTGATTTTCCTGTCCTATGTAGCTTGACTTCAGAAGAATTATTTGTAGAAATGTTCAGGGAACAGGCTACAGCAATGACTCATCCGCTAAGTCAAGTTGATGAGTGTGAGGCATTTGTATTTCTCAGACCTGATCCCACATAATGGCAAAGTCAGGCCAAAAAGGATTAGTGTATTTTGTTGTGGTCTCTGAGAGCTCCAAGTACAAACAGCTGTGACTTACCTGATAGGACACTCCTGAATGCACTGGTCCCTCTCCCTGTCATACCTGAGCCTGAGAGATAGCTCTCTGTCAGGCCATTACCTATTGCTTAGAGGCTTGGTCCTGTTCTTCTCTGAATCTCTTGCCTGGTGGTTTGTAAGTCCAGAAAATCCAGGCTCTATATTTGGATCTATCTTTGTATGCTATGACTTTGAGCAAATCCCTGAATTATTTTGAGCTGCAGTTTCATTTACTAAATGGTGAAACTATTTTAGTTACTCTGCAAGGTTGTTTTAAGAAGCTCACAAGAGGCAAAAGAGAAAAGTTTGTTGAATTGTAAAGTACTACACAGGCATAAAGTATCAGTGTCTTTCCAGCCATGTACAGTCCAATTGTTGGAGCTTAGGCACTCACACCTTCCAAGTTTGTGATTCCATATGTCTCCAGCATCGTCTGAGATTTTGAATTTCTAACATGCTCTTAAACAATGCTAATGTTATACGTCTGGGCCACACTTAGGGATACATGCTACTATGAGTGCTGTCCATTGATAGACATCTTTACTATGATGTAGTTACTTGATATAAAGTAAAATAGCAGGGTATATTTGACTATTTTAGAATCCTTATTGGAACAAGTAGTTCATAAATATAGTAAGTTGGAAAAGTATTGATTTAGATTGTTCACAGCATGGCTATATAGTACCACCAACTGGAAAGCATACAAAAGCCATATATTCCTCATAGAGAAATTCTCTTTTGGATAATTTTAGGAAGAGCTTAGGTGTAGGTTGTGTCTTGCTCTGGTAATGCCAATGTGTACACATGAAGGAGAGCCACCACCTTATTAGGTGAGGAATCTCACAGACAGTTTTTATAGGAATGTTTAATAGCTATGCAGTGAAAATTTTGTCTTGCATAGTTTGAGAAATATACCAATAGCCCAAATGGTTCAAATTCAGTTGGGAAAGAGGAAAGAGATTACAGTAGGCCCAGTTTTTATTAGAAGTTCATATCACTACAATATAACTGAAAATGCAGTGCCTTTATTTTAATATGGATACAACTTACATAATAGCTATTGATATAGCATTAAATTTCATTTGTTAAAGCTGTTGCACTGTGTCTATTTCTTAATTTGGTTTTGTAAGACACACGAGAGTTAGTTCCAAGTACACTAACTTTATTTTTGTTGACTTACTGTTATCTCTACAATAGATAATAGACAATAGTTGGACAAGAAAATGTTTTCAGTGGTAATTTATCAAAAGTTATCTCACTTTATGTGCTTGCGTTTCCATATATATATATATATATATATATATAGTAACAATTGTATGTGTGGAATTCATGTCTTGTTTACATAATGTTCAGTCTTTAGTTGAAATCTATAGAGTACTATTTGTGTCATAAGTGAAGAGTTCAGGAAGAATATAGTAAGATCAGAATGTTCAATAAGTAGCGAGAGACCAAGATGTGATAGCATGCAATATTCCACTCTATTAAATTAAGATAACTGACAACTGCCTGGCTTACAACCCACGTTGTTTTATATGCAAATGAAATACTGTGTAAATAAGCTGTATAAACTCTAAAATTGTATGAAATATGAACACTAAAAAGAATATTGTCTCTGTACAATAGATACTTAGAAGATATAATAGTGACATATTCCTTTTTTTAAATTTATTTATTTATTGTGTGTGTGTGTGTGTGTG
>NDGM011252411.1:11807-33493 GCA_002564305.1 Octomys mimax | reverse complement strand
TGAGATTTTGTGCCATTGTTTTATATTTTTTCTTTAAAATAACTGATGTCAAAATAAATAAATGAATATATAAATAAAAAAAAGAAAATCAGTAAACTATAAACAGTATAGATACAAGAAGTACATCAGTAGGTACATGACAGTAAAAGAGTTAAAAACAACACAGAAAAAATTAAATCAGTCAGAGAAGAGAGGTAGTGCAGCCAAAGTAATACAATAGAAGTACAACTGACTCAAAGTGATGAAAATCAAAAGACAGTGGAATTGCACCCTCAGAATGCTGACATAATGTAGTGGCCATTCTAAGAATTCTGCACTGAATGAGACAAATGAAAAAGGGAAGGCAAACTGAAGACATTTTCAGAAAAAAGCTAGAAGAAAAAATATATGCTAAGAAATTTAAAGGCCAAAGACACTTATTCCAAATGGAAGCAAGAAAAGAAGCAAGCAGGACAGAACATTGGCCACTATAAATATGTAGGCAAAAATAAATCAACAATTATATAAAACAATTATGCTATATATTATATAGATTAGATAGATGGATAGATAGATAATCAAATTATATTTCAATAGTAACACACTGCAGTAGCAAATTAGCAGAGCTAAAGTGTTCTAAGGTTCTTAGATTGTCAGGGTGCCTTAGTCACTGGCTTTGTAACCCAGGCTGGCCTCTAACTCACAGCTGTCCTTCTGCCTCAGCCTTGCTAGTGCTGGAATGACAGGCATGCACCACCACATCTGGCTTTTAGTAGCTTTCTTGTAGTTACTTTCTTACCACTGGGGCAAAATACCCAACACCACAACTTGAAGGAGGAAAGGCTTGTCTCACCTTGTGCTTTCAGTCCCTGGTCAGCTGGCTGGATCTAAACAGAAAGGAGCTGGCAGAGGAAAGCGGCTCCTGTCATAGCGGAAGAGAAAAGTCAAGGAGGAAGATATATGTTTCAAGCCACACCCCCAGTGACCTGTGTCTTCCAGCCAGGCTCCACCTGCTAAGAGCAACTCAGTTACAGAGACCTCATGATCCAACCACTTTCTACACACCTAAGAATTTGGTGGCATATTTTGATGTAAATCATAACATTCCACCTCTGTACCCCAACAGACTTATGCCCATCTCTTTATGCAAAATATATTTAGTCCATCTGTAAGAATCACCATGGTTGTAATAGTTTAGAATTACTGAAATGTTCAAATCCAACATCTCTTCTAAAACTCAGAGTAAACTCTTAGCCAGTAAAAATCAAAAATAAATTTAAATATGTCCTACATAAAAAAAAGAAATAGGGAGAGAAAAATAATTAGACCAAAGCAAGACCCAAGCCCATCAGGTCAAACATTAAATTCCATAGCTCCAGGTCCAGCACTTTTGACAATTGTGGCATGATATAAGCTCCATAGGGCTTTAGTGGTTTTGTCCATATGATATTGCCAGTTATAGCCCTCATGGCTTCTCTCTTGGGGCAGAATAATTCACTAACTGCAGTTTTCCTTAACAGACTTCCTGCATATCTGGCTTGTTCAACTTCCTGTGGTCTCCACTGCACTTTTGGCTTCATACTCACAGCTTCATGCACTGCCCTTTCAGGGACACACTGACTAGATTCCCAGGCCTTCTTCTAAACTCTGGGTGGAAGCTTCTCTGACTGCACAACTCTTGCATTAAACATGCCTATGAAACCAGAACCACAAGTCTGATGCCAAGATCTACAACAAGCCCAAGCAGTACTCAGCCTCCTTGGATTATGGCTGTAGATGCCTCCAGGTACCTAGATGGCTGAGCACTATGAGCCAAACCACAAGAAAGTAATTATCTAGGCCAAACTTCTGGAGCACAGCACGCTGGAGCTCTCTTCTCAAAGCAAAGTCTTTCAAAAGCATTTACCTTTATCCTTTTCATCCCTGATCTAATGAAAAGTAGAACTCTGCTGATTTTTGAAATGCCCTTAAGCCATTTTTACTACTTTCTTGATGAGAAATACTTGGTTTCTTTTAAAAAAAATTTTTTTTTTCTGTAATCACATTATCCTTAAACTTTTCAGGTGCTTTCTTCCAAGGGAAACCCCAAAGTTTTCAATTGGGCTTTTTGTTCCTAATTATCACTGTAAACATGACTGAAAATAGCCATAAGTATCCATGTCACAGCCTAAATGTTGGATTTTCTTGAAATTTCTTCCACTAGATTATTTAGTCTACTCAGTCTCTTGCAAAATTTCATGACATGGGCAAAATGTAGCCACATATCCCACCAGAGTACGACACACATGACCTCTTGCTCCACTGGCAATAGAGTCTTTGTTTTTAACTAAAACCTCCTAAATTTGGTGTTTGCTGTCTACACTCCTATCAGCATTACAGTCTTTTGAGCTCTAACCACTGTCTCCCAACAAGCTTGGCTTATAGCATTCTAGAGTTTCTCCAACTAACATTTCCAGAACTTTCCAAAGTCCTCACACAAATCACTTCCAACACTTTCTAAACTCCTTGGTCAGGTCAGTGATCACAACAACCCCACTTCTGGTAGCAAAATATGTCTTAATCATGTTCACATTGTTAGGACAAAATGCTCGACACCAACAACTTAAAGGAGAGGTTCATTTGGGCTCATGGTTTTTAGATGTTTCTGTCTAGTCAGACTGGCTCCAAGGCAGGAAGAGATAGTGAAAGGACTTGGCATAGGAGAGTTGCTTATGTCATGGTACCCAGGAAGCAGATAGTGAAGGAAGGAACTAGGGAGGAAGATATGTGCCTCCAGGTCATGCCTCTGGTGACTTCTCTCTTCAAACTAGCCTCTATTCCCTAGCAGCACATTCTGCTCTGAATTCATCAGTAGATTAATCCACTGATGACTATAGCTTGCCTATAGTCCAGTTACATTCCATATAGAAGGATAGCAAGTTTGAGTTCAGCCTTGGCAACTTAGCAAATTAGTGAGACACTGTTTCAAAATTAAAAATAGGAAGGGCTAGGAATATACTTCAGTGTGAAGGACCTAGGTCCAATTTCCAGTTCCTCCCGCCTCCAAAAGAAATCAAAGCACTTCACTGTATTAATAAAATAAAAGAGAAAAATTGTGTAATCACTTCAACAAATATCACATAAAATTTCCTCATAAAATCCAAACTTTAATCATTACAAAATCTCAGCCATGTAGAAAGAGAAGACAGCTTCTTGAATTTGATAAATGGCACTTATAAAAAGCAAATAAAACACAAAACTCATAGTTGACTACTAAATACCAAAAAGCTTTCACTTCAAATTAGAAATGAGATCAGAATACCTAATATTTTCCTATTTGACAATATTAATTCTAGCCAAAGAGCAAGAAGGGAAGCAAAAAAATTAAAAGGGAATGACAACGGAAAGGAAGAGGATGGCCAAATGACCATAACTTTTCACAAGGATTTGTCTACAAGGAAATTTTTTCTACTTCACATTAGAAAACCACTTAGTAGCTACATCCTCAGTTAAATATCAGTACCAGGATTTAGAGCCATCAAAGACACAAGTTTGCACATACAAACATATTTCTTATTGAGTATTGATATAACTCCCAACAAATTCTTCAGAACAAAAGAAAAACTTAAATCCAAATATCCCAACTACTCATACACTAGCATGGAGGGGGCAGAATTACCAGCAAGCAGCACAGAAAATAAGGTAGTGAATAGTAACAAACATTGCTTTTATTAGAAAAAAATCAATCACAATATTCTCTCCTCAAAAGGATGGGATGTAAAGGATCTCTTGCTCAAAGCAATTACAGTACATGAATATTAAACATGATCTATCAGAGTCCTAAGTTGTTTGGGAAAACACTGAACACAGCTAAGGCATATTCTGCATGCTAATTCTTAAGCAGGAAAGAAGGAAATTAAGCCTCTTTTTTATTTTACCCAGGATTGATTACTTGTCACACCAAAACAAATATTATAGAATAAATAACAAAAGAAGAAAAAGAGGAAATATAAATTAGCTATTTTTTTCTGAGAAGGTATAAAAAGCATATTGCTCAATTGTTTACTTTTTTTTTTACAAATTTAAAATGTCTGCATTTAAGAATAAGTTTCCTTCTTGTGTATGGAAGAAGAAATAAGTCAGAGAATGATGAATCATCTTGCTTTTATATCTAGCAGGAACAATCTTTTCTTTCCCCTACTCCAACATGTTCTGAAGCAAAGCAGGCAGCACAATTCCCTCTGGACGTTGTAACCATTTCAGGAGAGTGATGATTCACTCAAGGCAAGAGAGGGAAGAACTGGCTGCATTCCTTTCCTATTTGGCCTCCTTAAAAGGATCTTTTTGACGCTGTTAACCCAGGCTACTAAAATAGCAAGCAACTATTCTTCACAAAGGTCAAATGGAATTACCAACAGAAAGGAGAGTTTGGTTTTTCTTAAACCCTAAAGTATAATTTTTCCACTTATCCTAAATTAAGAACAATGACAATTATTTTCTTTACAGTCTTCATCTTGTGGCTGCTGCCAAGCAAATAAACATGAAAAACCATTTGGGCAAAGTATGCTTTTGATCAAAGTGTGTCTGGCTGAAATTTCATTGCCAGATGGCTCTGGAAACAGACACACACACACACACAGACACAGACACACACACACACACACACACACACACACACATACACACACACACACAAAATCCCCAATGTGATGATTCAGCAATTTAATGGTTTTTAAATATGGCAGTGGTCCTGTAGAATACTCTCTGGAGAAATAAAAGAACACAGGTTGAGGTCTCTTGTGGGCTTATAAATGTTTCCTTTGGGCACAAATGTGGGATATAACCAAGCACCAACTTTTGATCACCAGGGCAACATATATAACATGAATTTTCAATATACTTTGTTTGAAAGTAATAAAAAAAATCTTAGACTCATATAGGAGGAAGAAAGAGAGAGAGAGAGTAGAAGAATAAAAACAGACATGAAGAGGGAAAGGAAGAACCCAAATTCTGACTCATTTCCAATATTTGGGATTGTTTATGATCATATCCACATGAACCTCGTCTATTCTAAGACAGATAACTTCCTACACAGATAGAAAGTTATGCTATCTAAATGCATACTTTTTCCAGGTAAAAGTGGATGGTAATGATTTTCATCCTGATGTTACTGAGTTTGAACAAGCCCTACCTAATGCAAGAAGCTTTAGTTTAAGAAAACCTATTCTCTTTTCCAGGTGGAAATTGGAAGGAGCAGAAGAAAAGGAAAAGAATATTGCTGCTATGCCAGAAATCCATAAGGAAAAGTGGAAGAATTTCACAGGGCTGTGGCTCGAGTGCTGGAGGAAGAAGCATGTGCACAAGGTGCTCCACTAGACTGGGAGGAAGATTATCAGGAATTGGCCAAGCACCGTCAGTATTCTAATTTCTATGGTGCATGTCTCCAGTTTTCTTTATACTTTTACCACCCCAGTGTGTGTACCCATAACATCACACACGGATTTTGCCTTGTTTGACTCTTACACAAATGATTTACTCTCATTGACTTTATTCAATAAAGTATATTAAACTTAGTGTCTACTTATCAAGGCCAGCTCTCTCTCTCTGTCTCTCTCTCATTTATTTTATTATTCATGCCTTCCATCTTGCGTAGAATATTTGAGGTGGCTTATAAATATGCATATAATTAAAAAACAAAGAAAAAACCAAAGGAAAGAAAATTAGTAGAGGAAGGAATAAGATCTACTATACTAAAGTCAAAGGTGTAAAAACAGCACTATTTGAATTTTTGGGTCTTCGATTTTCAAGGGGAAATGAAGGCATAGAAATGTGACCAAGAGCAGTACTTCAGTGTAACTGAAACAACCATGTCTGCCGGCTCCTCGTTTTAAAAAGACACAAGTCTATACTATCCCTTTAAACAAGTTTTCTTGAAAAGACACCTGACAATGCCACTGAATTCCCCTACACCTGCCCCTTCTCACTTGCACTACTGATTATTTACCATCATTAGGAGTGAGTTAGTAGTGACAGGAAGGGATACAATCAGACCTTGTTCAATTTTGTTATCTGAGTAATTGTTAAAAGGTTTCTTCCATTGTGATGACTGGGTGGTCTGGAGGGCCCTCAGTGAAATGGTAAAACTGGAATAAATTGGGTTTGGGAGCTCAGAGAACTAATGGGTGCTCTTAGGGCCCTTTGCATGGTAGAGAAATTAGACATACATGTGAAGATGTATATCTTGAGAACTGGATATGGAACTTGAATTCTAAAGAGAGATCACACTGCAGACACAGTCATAGACTATATATATTATTTAAAGTCTTGAGAATAAAGTCACCTGAAGATAATGTATAGTTTTTTTTTTTAAGTCCCTGGACAAATTTCTAGGGCACCACAATGCTACAAAATGAGCTAAAACAATGAGTCAGAGGAGGAGCACATCCAATCTTTTGCCCATTAAAAGCTCACTGAAAAATTGTTTTTCCCATTAAACTAGTAGGAGATATATGTTGGTGTTGAGTCTTCTCCAGGGACCAAGGGAATCAATTTCTTAGCCCATACGAAATTTCTTATAGCACACCAGGATGTCTTAGCATGACATGTTCTAGGATAGGATGACAAAATGAAAAGCAAAGAACAGTCAAATTTATGAAGTACTTAGCTCACAATAAATTTATGACTTTGTATTCTCCATGTCCCATATGAAACTTCTAAAGACTCTTCTAAGTCTCAGTCACACATATCTAGTCTCATAGTGTGAGAAACAGCAGTTTTCTGAAATTCCTTATGACAAAGGTAGGCTTAAATATTTTACATTTTTAATACTTAGAAGAATACATAATGCTTTCCTACAAACAAATACCTTGGAATGTATGTCAAATTAATGATTATTTAGAAAACTCCAAATACAAACTGATATCATAGATATTTATGCAGAGGATACTTTTAAAAGAGAACAATTCATATTATGAAAATACAGACTGCTAGGATTATAGAAACATAGAAAACCAAGTCTTTTAGTTTTAGTATTAATACATGATGGCAAAAGCATGAAATCTAAGTTTGAGTTCCATGTGTACATACTAAAGATTCTGGAACTTTTAAAAAATTGGATTGCTGTCTCCAGATACCATTACTCTGAACATTTGGGTCATTGTTTTAATGCCTGGCTTTTGGGCTATCATCTCATAGTCCCCCCTAGTCACAACTGCTCAGTGATGTCCCATTTCCTCTCTGCCTGCCTATGCACATGTGTGCCCTGTGGCCAAAGGTCTCCGGAACTGTCACATGCCCCCGGGCCCCTTTACCCCCTAGGCCTGAGTCAATCAGGCTCTTTCATAACTGTCCACATCCTGTGTTCACAGGGCAAGCATCTCTGCACTTTCACCTGCTCATATTCCAATTTTTAAAAACAACAAAATAATGTTGACATCCTGTCCACTTCCCAGTGCCACCTCCAGCCTTGCTTCATAAGAGATTTCTGAAGCTAAGAAAAACACAACACTCACTCTCATAACTTTATGCCTTGGTGGCACTGCAGACTGACAAAGTAGTCTGTATATCTTTTAATTCCTTAAATCTAACCACCATCACCATCATCGGTCATCATCATACAACAAAGTCGAGTCTTTACACCAATCTATATATTTTATTGGTGTGTGTTTGTTTGTTTTGCAGAACCAGGGATTGAACTCAGGTCCTTGTGCTTGCCAGACAAGTGTTTATTCTACTGTGCTATCTCCCCCACCCTTCCAATCTATATACTTTTAAAAAATTTTTAAATTTTATTTATTTATTTATTTGGTACAGGGTCTCACTGTGCAGCACAGACTCATAGTGATGCTCCTGTCTCAGCCTCCCCAGCACTGGATTACAGCATGTGCCCTCATGCTCGGTTTCAGTGGCTGGTACAGCTTGCAGTACCAGGGATCAAACTGGGTCCTTGTGGTTTCCAAGCAGGTGCTTAGACCACCGAGCTATCTCCATGGCCCCCAATCTATATTTTATATTATTCTACTATTTGTAAAAAATCATGATGAAGAGTTATTCATTGACTACTTTTTTCCTACTCAACAATCCATTTTTAAATAACAAACAAAACTCCTTAGTTTGCAAGGCATTTAAACAAATGTTCTCTAGTAGTTATCTGCATTATAGACTCACACTGTCAAACAACTTTCCTCTTAGCTGAGGCTTCCAATTACCTTTATTTTCCTTCTGCTCTATCACAAAGAGAAATGCTTGTGCTTTCTTAGATGTGATGAAGGCACTATTTCCCATGCAGTATTTCTGTGGACATCCTTTGCAATAAACATATGGATGGCAATTTTCTGGGGCCATTAATTCTAAAATTTTGATAGACACTATGTAATTCTAAAGTATAGTAGAGACAGAAGACATGAAGGAGAGTCCCTTAGAAGAGTTGAATCAGCATACTAGATTTTCCTCTTTTCCAAATTCTTCCAGTCTGTTCCTTGCTGCTTTCATATTCCTCTATTAAATACTCTGAGAAAAGCTTGTCTCCCAGGTCAAAATAAATTGTTGGTGGGAGAAAGAGCTTTATTAAAAACCAAAACAGGATCTTTCATGAGAAAATAACTAGGCGGTTGGACTGATTTTGTGGCAGCAAAGTAAACTGAAAATTTCTAGCTTGAAAATCATTTTGAAAACAGTGGGCTCTACTGATGGAGATGAAAGATGAGTAGAAAGAAGTCATCCTGCAGTATCTGTGGGGATTGGTTCTAGGAGGCCTCAAGACTCACAAGAAAGAACGCATACAATTTGCACATAACTTATGAGCATCCTGTATACTTCACACCATCCACAGACTATTTATAATACCTACTACAGTGGTTGTATCAATTTAATAGTTGTTACATGGTTTTGCTTAGAGAACAATAACAAGAAACAATCCTGTACCTGCTCATTTACAGAGGCAAAATTTTAAATTATTTTCAATATGAGGCTAGTTAAATGCATGGGTGTGGAATCCATGGATACTGAGGCTCTACTGCAATTGATGTTGGTACCCTCGACCCCTCAGAACCTAATGCAGAATGAAGACAGACTGTGTGTTACAAGATTACAGTGAAAGGAGGTAACGTTTGCCTTAGTGACACCTGAAACAATATCACTGAAATAAAGGCACATATTTGCCATGCAAAATGCACTGTATAAACCAAACATGTCTAAGTATCAGGAGATGATTCTAGGTGGGCATATGGAATGCTGGTCCATATTTATGCTACTGCAGGGCAAGAATCACCACTGGAAACTGCGAAGACAGCCAACAGAGGTATAGAAGCTCCATTTAATATTCTTGTCTAGTGAAACAGCAAGGTCTTTTGTGCCTATTTTTAAATGCACGTTTTTAATATTCGATATAATGCTACTCTTTAACAAACTCTTTACTCCCTGCCTCTCTGATGAAGCTTCCTGTGGTCTTTAAAGGGATTGTTAACCCAAGAATGCATCACACTATTTCTGCATGGGCGGGTCACGAGCCACTCCATTAAGTCTTCCCGTATTTAATAGAAAGCGCTGTCACTCACCTCTGAGGAGATGAGCCAGCTGCTCGGTGAGAAGCTCTGGAGCCTCCTGGAGAAGCTCTCGCAGTACAAGGGACGAGGAAGACTCTTGGTCCTCCAACTCAGCACCGTTCTGCTCTACTGGGCTAATAACTTTGACAACCGCTGATTCCAATGGTTTGTCCTCACTGTAAAGCAAACGGAGGAGAAGAGAAAGGAGCTATGAGGAGGGAGCATTTTTCTCACTTTTTAAAATTATTTGCTCTCTGTTCCTGCAAAAATTATTTCTTCTTAGTAACCACATAACAAATAGGCGAGTAAACTCATATGACGGTGGAGAGCAGAGCCCTGTCCATGTCTTTTCTCATTTCATTTTGACCAATTACTCCCCCCAAGAGTTCCAAAGTATCTTCACACCTTATTGACTGTGTCTTAGTTGCTCACATACTGCTGAGATAAGATACCCAGCAGACACATGAAGGGAGGATTTGTTTCACAGTTTGTAGAGGTTTCAGCTCCAAGTTGGCTAGCTCCGAGGCAGGGTGGCCCAACAGAGGGGCATCACAGAAGAGAAACATTTCATTGTGAAGCAGGATGCAGAAGGCAGCAAGCAGAAGCAAAGAAAGGAGCAGAAGTGACAACCAGTGACACTAGCCCCTTTTCTGTCTCTCACATTTTATCCAGGCTAGGCCACCTACACTAAGACCCTAGGCGGAGCACCTTTAACCCTACCTAGAATTATGTAAACCAACCAGTGGGATAGTTCAGTAACCATACACCTTTGATCCTAGCATTCCATACTCTAGATCCAGCCATTTCCCAAAAGTCCCACTATGACCACAGGGCACTCTAGGGGCACATCTAGACATGAGCCATGACAAACTCAATCTCTTTTTTTCACTGTTGGGAAATAATAGCTAATACTTAATGATCTCCCAGTATAGGCTAGAATTATTCCACATTTTAGCTTACGTTGTCACATTTCATAAAATGAAATGACCCTATGAAACAGTTTCTAATAACGTCTCTGATTTACAGTGCCAGCCAAATAGCTTAGTGGATTAAAGTGCCTGGTAACCCCAGCACTTGGGAGGCTGTAAACAGGAGAATCACTAAGAGTCCGATCTAGTAGTAAGACCCTGAACATCCTGTAACCCTTCCCTAAAAATACAGAAAATAAATAAATAAATAAAGTCTAATTTATAAATAGGGAAATTGAGGCACAAAACAGTTAAGAAATTTGTTCAAGGGCACACAACCAACCAGAAGATAGTTACGTTTAAACTCTTGACAAGTTAGCTCCAAAATATGGTATGAATTGAAACTATAGTGTAGAAAAGAGTTACTACTGGGCATATTTATTTCTACTATCATTCGTTAAATATGATATAGAGGTGGTGTTTATCAAAGCCAGGAAGAAAATTCTGGCTAAAACTGACTTTATTTATTCTGTCAAAAACAAATGAGTAACAGTAGAAGAATTAAAGATCTCAATTAACTCTTGAAAATCATTTTATGTCATAAATAATACCAAAGCCAGAGTTCACAATTTGAGTTCTGAAAATCAGAATGAATATTTCTATTCTTAATTGGTCATAAAATTCTCAGATTTTGATTGATACACTCATTCCATAGGTCACTCCTTTAGCTTTGTACAGTGTCCTTGTAAAGCTACTTGGATTAGTTGGTTTGGAAAAGTTAAAAACGAAGTGTATGATTATCCTGAACACAAATGCTATGGTTGTGGTATAATTTCAGAGTCCCCCAAAGATCTATCTGGAGGTGGAATTTGGGGGAAGTGCTATGGACCTCTAGGAGACAGAGCCTATTGGGAGGTATGTAGGTCATGGGGTGATATCCTAAGGGAGACTGTGGGACCCTGACTATTCAGTCTGTGTGTTCCTGGCTGGAGACATAACTGCTTCACTTCTGTACTTGCTGATGTGTCACCCTCACCATAGCCCAAAACAGTGGGACCACCTGATTTTAAACTTGAGCCAAGATAAATCTCTTATTATCTGTGTCAAGTATTTATACCTAAATATATATTATAATGTAGTCATACCTAAGTATAATATATTCATTCCTAAGTGTATTTAAAAGGTACAATTAAAATGATTAAATACAAAAGTTCTTATTTCATATACACTAATGTCAGTGTCTACTGGTGAGTTCTGCAATTAGCAAACTAGAAAACTATGGAAAGAATGAACAGCTCAAGGTGATCCATGCTGAATCTTCACTCAACAGTGGCAGACAGCTTCTCACAAGGACTTCTTCATAAGGTCATTGAAGGCGGATTTGTGGTGTTTCTCTTGATGAACCGTTAGACTCTTGCCCCAGTTAACACTCCTATGTACTTACTGAAGGAAACAGAAGAACCAATTCTAACCGGAACTCTTATACTGACATACTGACTACAGGTGGGGAAGTCATTTGGGTATCAGATTTCCTGTCCATAAAATAGGGAACTGGAGCTATATCAGCATTCATAAATTAATCCTAAAATGCCACAAGTGTACAAACTAGTGGCCAAATGGTTTTCATGGCCCATCTCTACCTATCGTTCTACTTTACTATTGAGATTTCTTTCTTAGGAAACTTTCAGTTCTATTTAGTGTTTGATTTCCATTTGCATTTCCTATTTTAAGCATCAATCCATAAGATCATTGTGTTTCTATAAGAAAATGTTTGGAATGGTTTAAAATTCTGATTCTGGTTAATTTTACAAAAGCTTTCCACTTAAGAATGCATTTTAAATGCAAAAGTAAAAATTAAAAAATTGACACAACCTGAATTTTGTTATAAAAGAATTCTTTTCTCTGAATATCTTCAGCTTCCAGTGCATCCCCCTAAGCCACCACAACCCTAAGCAAGGTGACAACTGCCCAGAGGACCCTCCATTAAGGACTGATTTATTCCTCCAACACCTCACATTGAGTCTTACCTTGCCAGGATGTTGCTACCAATGAGTGTCATAGATAACTTTCCTTCATTATTTAGCTGGTGCAGATTAATTTCATCTCGGAATATGTGGAAGGAGTCAGAGATATTTAGTTCTTCTAAAATAAACCTGGTCTCGGTGAAGTAGTTGAATTCAGTTCTTGGAATATTTAGCACTGGTAAACAGAGAACCCCAGGCGGGCTGACCTACCAAGAGAAAATTGAAAAGAGTCATTTAAAAGCAGCAGGGAAGAAGATAGAACTACCTTTCCAGCTGTCTAAAGGTAACTGGTAACTGGAACGCAAGTGTGTTGGCTGCATTTAACCATTCATCACCAGATTTTTCTGTGCGCAGTTCATAGAGAATTGTGCGCTGGGCAGTGGCACTCTAAAAAATTTCTTGAAACCTCTCATATCTTACTTGAAGTATCTTATGTCTCACTTCAACTCCTCCACTGTAAAACAAAACAGCAACAACAGCAACAAAAACAATGACTAAACCAACAATGTGATTTTTCTTTCACCTGTAATGCTCATTCTGAATTTAACTGCATTCTCCTTCAGGGGTAACAGCCTCACATGTGTTTATGGGACCAGAGGAAAATTGGAATGACAGAGGCAAGTGTGGAAGAGGGGACTTCAGGGACATAAGAAGGCATACCACGCCACCAGCCAATTGCTCACTTGAAAAATGCAAACCTAGGGGGCTGGGGAGATGGCTCAGTGGAATAAATGCTTGCCTGGGGGCCTGAGTTCAATCCCCAGTTCTGCCAAACAAACAAACAAACAAAAATGCAAACCTACCCGTAGTCAAATCTTCCGCCTACTAAGAACCCCTAGATCTCCAGTCACTTGCTTTCTGTGGTGCTGAATTGTAACAGTTAAGTTTCAGAATGACAAAACACAACAAAGGACGTGAAAAACTCATCCAACAGACAGATTTGGCCAACAAGCTAACAAATGGTAATCTCCACCAATCTCTTGTACTCTTTCTAAAAGCTTATGTTCAAGAACCTCTCCAAAGACTTTGCAGTAACTGAGATAGAGGTGGGAGGAAGAGAATTCCAAATTCACAATAATAAACTTATTTTCCTATAGGAATTTTTAAAAATACACCCGCTTTTAAAATTTACTACGAGCAGTTAGCAATCCAAATCACTATCACTGAATGAACTCAGGGTTTACTAACATTTGACATAGAGTAAATGGTCTTTACTCTCACTTTGTCACTAGCTCTGCCACAAGCACAGCGCCCAACACACTGTTGAATATCTTTGTCATCTGTGGCCCATGCATGGCATGAATCAATCAGGCTTTTCTGACTGTTCTGTTCAATTGTGTCTTCCGGTAAGCCAGACAGGCTGGCACCTAGTGAACATTTAATATTTATTGAGTGAAATAAATGAATCAGCCACTAGAATATAAAGCACAAAGCTGCTCCCACAGTGTGGTTTTTCTCTCACCTGTAAGGTTTTTACTGAATCACAGTTGTATAATAATCATCAACAATGTATGGAAGGCAAGTTATTTTGCTAATTGAGTGAGAGTTCTATCTAACTGATAAGGACACAGAAACAGGAATCAACACAGAAGTTGGGAGCATCTGGCCTGATCCTGCACAGGAAGGATTTGTTCTGAACCTGGAGCCAGAAGTACCAGTCTCTGTGTGTGACTTTGAGGAAGCCACTTTTCTCTCTGGCCCTCAGTTCTCCCTATCTGTAGACTGGGGCTCACCTATCAAAGTAAGAAGGATCTGAACTGGGTCACACATGCAAGCCTGGAAATCCCTGTACTTATCCCATTTGGAGAAGAAGAAACCAGGTTCTCAGGAAACATTTAAATAGGGTGAAGACCACTTGTAGGGGCAGAGCCCAGTGAGGTAAGGCAATAAATTCACAGCAAGTGACTCAATCATCCCACATTTGTTTCTGTACTTAGTGACAAGGCTTCAAAGAAAGAGAGGAGGACCCATGTGTCTATTTCTATGTATCTCTTTCATCTCACATAATTACCTCTCCACCTCTTTTGTTGTGTATCATTATATTCATTCGAGACTTCAGCTGTTGGTGGTGATGGTATTATTATATAATTTCCTTCTAATTCTAGGCCATTATTCATCTAGTTCAGTCAACTCTGTTCTCTGGACAAAGAAAAAACTCCATTAAGAGTAATTTTTAATATGTATATCTTGAAATAGGCATATTTATCTCCTCACACCAATTAATCTCTCTTGTAAAGTTCAACAAATTTTAAGATAAATTTGATATAAAGCCCACATGTAGAGAGCCCATCATTTTTGTCAGCAGCTGCCCTAAAGCAGTTCTCACCCCCCGCAGCTCACTCTGGAAGACTGGCTTTCATGTGAAATTCAGTGGCTCTAGATCAGCTACACACACCATCAGGGCCGAGGATTTTTAAAAATGGAATAAAACAAACTAGACTCTGGAAAATTGAAAACGGAGTGAAAGTATTAAAAGTAACACTCAAAGATTCACTGCATACAGATTTAGGTTTTTGAAGCAGTAAAAATCTATCATCGTAAAAAAAAAAAAAAAAATCTATCATCGTGGGCAGATGGATTTTATGGGAGGGAAATTTTAAAACAGTGTATTGTAGGTCTTTCATACTTGTCTTCGTGAATGAAGGAAGATTATGGTCGTGGTGCAAGAACTAAAAGGCAAGATAGAGCAAGCACTTGCAGAAGGTACATTTGACAAGTAATTCCTCTGCCTTTGAAAATCTTAGACTATATGCCCTGTACTTCATGGAGTGTTCATACTAGTGATACTGTGCAGACTTTTCTATCCCAAGGTAAATCTGTCCAACTTGATGAGGAGAGAAATAAGAGCTTCTGACCTTAGTTCTGTTAGTCCCCTCAATTCCCACAAAAGTAATTAGCTACAATAAACAGTTTTAATTTCTTATTTTAAAGCATTTACCTTATTAAAACAATCAATAAGGAAACTAGACCAACACAGTCTAGATGCAATGGGTGCCTAATAAATATTTGTTGGTTGATGGATAATAGTGCTTTATTTTCTGTAACAACAAAAATTGAGTTGCTAGCTACCTTTTTGCTAGCAAATGTTCCTTCTTAGAAGTTACAGAATCCGAGTACGGAAGGTACAATCAGTGCTCCTCACCTTGTCTAGAAAGTAAGCGTATGTAAAGGCGGAAATGAGAGTGTCCAAGTCACAGGACTTAGGTCCAATGACCACGTGAACCTTCTCCAAGCGTTTGCTTCGATTCTGAAACAAATTCAAACAAAATATCATAAGTCAGTCTGCAAAAGATCAATAGAGAGGGGATAGTTTTCAACCTTTTTAAATGTCTTATCTACATTCATATACAATGGAAGAAAATCATAAAATTATCATGAACTTTTACATGAAAAATACATTTAACCTCCTAAAATATTATTATTATTATTATTATTTAGTCTCCCTAGTATAAGAACTCAGAAGAAGAAATAAAAATAGAAAGGTATAACACAATTAAAAGGAAAGCGAGAACTTGAGGATTAGACAACAAAGAGAGGGCAAGTAAAATATTATTTTAAAACTATGCTTAACATCCTAAAATGTTCTTTTATACCAAAAAGTTGTTTATAAAAACCCAATAATTGTTAGGAAGAAAGGAGACTTTATTAAGGTTATTCACAACTTGAGTTCATTTAGACTGTATCTCTGAGTCATAATTTTTTTACAAAAGATCATGTTGCTCTAAGGAGAAATTGTGCAGAATTCTGTTGTCATTTCCTGTAAGACATCATTATTAATTTAAGAAACAACGGGACTTTTTGCAGGCATGCCTGGCATTCTGTGAAATCAAATAAACACAAAATTTGGTAAGGTATGTTTATTTTCATGTCACATTTGGGGTGTCAGGATGTAACCAGTCTGCACTACATTCTGCTATTTAGTAAATGAAATTCATAATACTTTTCTTACTCAGAAAAAAGATATAATTAGTATCTTGTCTCTAAAATTACAAACTACAGTAAATGCTCTTCAAAAGTGCACATAGTCACCTCTTTGAAAATGAACACATGTTGTTTTTCTACTTAAACTCGGTATGTTGCTTAAGGTTCCTTTGTAAAACGCTGACATCCTTTAAAAACCTCCAAAGGACCAACTACTTCTAGAAAATTCCACAGCAAAACTCTCTAATACAGATAATTATAATATAAGTGATAGCATATCAAAGAGGACACATACAGCTCTTTCTTTTTGGGGGGTGGTGTGGGGGACAGGGGATCAAACTTAGGACCTTAAGTTTGCCAGGTAGACACTTATTCCACTGAGCTACATCTGCCACTGGTTTTCCTTCCTTTCTACCATTTGCTCCAACCTCTCTTTCTAGGACTGCTTAGAAAGCCAGCTTTATTGTAGTTCTACTCCATTATCTGCAAAAATAATGAAGGAGAATTACAATAGGTTGGTTATGACTTTTAATTAAAAAACACTTATTCCCTTATGTGTAGAACAAAGATAAAGCATTATTTAATAATGTACTAGGTAGTTTACAAATGTATCCATGTATTTGTCACTGTTTGTATAAAATGCTGATATCAAAGTCAGAAGCACATTTTAAACCACTCATTGTTGGCCCAAGGAACAAAATGAATTAAATTTGAATGGAAGCTGTGTTAGAGTTCATCATAGATAAAGACCACAGAACCAGTGCTGCAGATAAGTCACCCCATATGCAAACTGCCAAACTCGAATACAGCTGTATTTTAAAACTATCAGGACATTGATCATATGAAAAGCAACATGATTTAAAGTTTGCTACAAATTCTCTAGTGCAGGGGCCGGGGGGATGGCTCAGTAGAATAAGCGATTGCCTGGCAAGCACAAGGGCCTGAGTTCAATCCCCAGTTCCGGAAAAAAAAAAAAAAATTCTCTAGTGCTAACTATAATCTCCCTCCTCTTAGTACCCAAATGTAGTCTACACCCCTTCCCCTTCTAGCCTCTTCCTCTGACCTCAGAAATGTGTAGCTGGCGCATGTGGCTGAGCATTCTCTGTAGGTTCTAGTCTAGGCCCAGCTCTCAGTATCAAGACAGTCAAATATTCTAGCAGCACCTAAAGAAATCTAGGTAAATGGAGTTTATTCCACTACAGCACAAATGAGTGCATTAGGGAATCATATTACTGCAAATGCTGTTATTCCGATAAGCTCGAAGGTCTAAGGAGACATTACCTCATCTCTCCTCCCAAATCTTGTAAGAGGACACATACAGTAAGAAGATCAACAGCCCCTTTCATCGGTCAGAGGAGCCTGGGATGGTGCCAGGATTGTTACCAGAACCCCACTCTAAGCATTCCACACTGCCATGATGCTCTGTTGGCCTCAGGATGAGTGGGCATGGGGACTGAGGATGAAAAGGGCCTGCTGATCAGGCACCACAGAAGCAGCCAGGCATTAGACATCGTGTCACATTGATGTTACTGGCTTAGTTGCTTTCTTTTTTTTAAAAAAAAATATTTATTTATGTATTTGGTACAGGATCTCTTGCTGTGTTGCTCGGACTCATAGTGATCCTCCTGTCTCAGCCTCCCAGTGCTGCAAATATAGGTGTGTACCACCTTACCCAGTTGCAGTGGCCCACACTGCATGCATGGGGTTCCGGGGCCTGCACAGCATGCAGCACTAGGGAGCGACTGGGTCCTTCCCCTTACCTGGCAGGTGCTTAGACTGCCAAGCTACCTCCTTAGCCCCTTATCTGCCTTTGTATCTGGGCCTCATCACTCTCAGGCAGAGCTCTGTGCTCCAACCCCAATTTATACGAAAGGAAACATGGAGAACACAGCAACACCTAGGTTTCATTTCTGAGTACAAACTCAATTATTATTTTAAAAAGAAAGCAGCTAAATGAGGATTTAGAATGCAAAAACACTTGTCCAAGTCTCATAACTCATAGCTCTCTCATATTCCTCTATCTTTAAATAGTAAAATGGACCCATCACCTGGTAGGTCAGAGCTGTAGCAGACTCAGGGCAAAAACAGATCTCTGGGTGTTACATAGTTCTCCTTCATGTGCTCTCCTCTCTCACTGCCCTACTTCCATGTCACATTCTTTCCTAGTCATGGCCTCCTCCAGTGCCATTCACCCCCATCTTCCATCCTCAATTGATGCCACAGTCCCCAGGCTCCAACCCTCTGTTTCTTTACCATCCACATCCACCACAGCATGCCAGGCTTTTTGATTGGCAAGCTGGTAGGACGTGGCAATGAATAATGAGTGTACCTGTAGTAATGTGGCACCCACCAAAGTAACAGACTTCAATTTTAAAGACACTGAAATCATTCCACAATCCAAAGCAATAAGTGAACATTTTATCCTGGCTGAAAATGCTAGACTGGACAAAAGAGATATCACAACCACAAGGTACATCTGATGCCTGTTAGAGAACCTGAAAAGTGACAAGGCTGATCTCAAAATATCTCAGATGCTTCTAAGTGCCCAATGGCTACAGTAACCACTGATAAGACCAAGCTGGGGCCAGCAAAAAGAAGATGACCTTATAGCTGTGTTCATACTATAAGACTCCTGCCTGTCTGGAGGAATAAAATGTGAAAAGAGCCCCATAGACTTGCTTTGTAGATGAGCTTGAAGAAGGCACAGGAGTAGACTCTTCAAATTGAGGTTGAGTGCCCACGTGTACAGGATTCATTCAAACACTTTCTATCACAAATGACACTGCCATGAACGCAGGGCTTAGCTAGCACAAAGCAGTCTGGGACAGGTTTCAGGGGCCCGAGCCAGGGGCAACTCATTATATGACAAAGCCCCCTGAGGTGGCAACAGTGAGGCAGATTCAATGAACCCAGAAGAGATGCCTGACCCCAGTGATACCTGGCACCTGCCCTCCCAGGTCTCCTCTCCAGAGACTCACCATGTTCAGTCTTAATATTTCAGATCAAATCACTGAAATTACTAGATTATTGATAGATAAAACATGACCAAATCCAAGTAACACATGCACAATTTTATCCATTCAATTTCCTTCCAGTATATCCAACCAATGTATCCAGTGAGGCAGTGACCAAATAAACAGAATCTCCAGCCCTCACGGCACCTCAGACTTACTGTATGGCCTCTGATGAAACAAACAACCAGACAATGATAAATAGGAAGTTAAACAACCACGAATGGGAAGTAAGAGTGCCTGACGAGTCCCACTGAGAAAACAATGTGCAAGTAGAGTTCATTTAGTAAGCAAAACTGGAAGAACCTTGGGCCAAGAGAATAGAAAAGTACAAAGGCCCTACGGTGAGAATACATCTAGCCAATCCAACAAATAATTACTGCTCAGCATACACATTTTCTAAATGTGATTTGTTAAAACTCCAGAGGTGGGTGAGTCTGGTAAGTACATTCTCATTCCCTAATATCAATACAAGCACGAAGGAATTTCAGGAACCAGAAGGAAGAGGTACTGCTAATGTCTGAATGAGGGCTGTCCACAGCAGCACAAAATGAAACACTCGTAGGAGGGTGAAATAGGTGCCACACTGATTTGCCGTCTACTATGCTTCCCAACAGATTGTCATAATCTTCCATACTCCACGTATAAGAGAAAATACATCGAACGTGCTGGTATTCGAGATCACAATTTGAAATGCTTTTGAAGTGTTAATATCATATACCAATATAATGAGACTGTTCACTGAAGCTAACTTTGTAAAGTCCCTACACACTCGAATTCAACTGTCCATGAAAGAAAGTTGCCCTTGTTAGACAGAAGCACTTTCAAAGCTAATCCACAGGAAATAGAAAGTGTAATTCCAGAGGGTTCTTTCACGGCTCAGCCCCACAACAAATTTAGATCACTTTTTTTCATAATCACACCCTCTCAGAAACAAAATTGACCTTTCCTGTAACTTTTTTCTTTAGCTTTTATTTTTTATGGGCCGATGATTGCAGTACAGAATGATTACATTCCTTAGCTGAGTTGGTCCCCGTGCACCACACATTCTTTCTGCATTCCCTTCCACTTCTTCCTTCCCTTCCCTCCATCTCTTACTCCCCTTCCCATTTGAAAGAGATCTGTCTCCCTGCTTCCTACTATCTATATTTCATTTTACTCCTTACTAATACTATAAGTTACTCAAATAAGAGAAACTATGTGATAGTCAAGCCTATGTGTATGGTTTATTTCACTTACCATTATAGTCACAAGGTGCATCCGTTTTCTTATAAATGACTCAAGCTTGCCCTCTTTATGGCAGAGTAGTGCTAGCACTAGTGTAGAGCTAGTGCCTCCCCAAGATACTTGCTCACTGGGGCAAGGAGGAGTCCCTGTTCCAGAAGGCGGGCTCCAGAGTCAGGCAGAGGAGGGCCTGGCTCCACCATGGACCTCTGGGCCTGTGGTTGCCAGAATTCTGCGTCAGGAGACCACAAGATGAGCAGGGGGAGGCTCCACCTGCTGCTCATGACCCTGTTGGGCCTTGATTCACACCTATCAGCCCCCAGGAAAGCCAGTGTGGGGACAGAAACACATGGTGCTATAGCCAAATGATCAAGAAGCACCCAAGAGAGCAGTGGAGATGACCAGAACAACCTGGTCCTCAAAAAGGAGAGAAAGCCTCAGTCTGCTCTGTGCACGTGGACGGTCTCCATAGTCTCACTGTTGAGAAGCACAGTACCTCTCTTCCTGCTGGCTCTGGCTGCAGATCATTCTGAGAACACTTGATGCCCTGGATTTCCACCTTTATCATCACCTGGAGAGATTGGGCCCAGCGTGGGGAACGTGGGGGTGGGAACATAGAACACTTACCAGCTGAAAGCTTAAAAAGCAACAAAAGTCCCCTGAATGCAGGGATTTCCTCACCAGTGGAAATCTTTGCACCCTCTTCTCAATTCTTTTTTCTTTATTTTCTTTTTTCTGATAAGAAAAGTTTTGGGGCTGGGGACGTAGCTCAGTGGTAGATTGCTTGTGTAGCACATGCAAGGCTCTGGGTTCAAGTCCCAGCACCACCAAAAAAAGAAAAAGAAAAAAAAAGAATAATGTGCCGCCACAAGTCAGGTATGAAAAAAATTAAGAAAAGCAAAACAACTACTGATAACATGCTTTACATGATGCCACATTTTAAAATGTGAGTACATATGTTAGCATGTATGCTTTATACAGATGGGATGCTCCTGTTCCTACCATTTTAAATAGCTTAGTAGTAGTAACAAGTATCATTTATAACTGTCTAGCTCTCTGTCTCTCTGTCTCTGTCTCTGTCTGTCTCTGTCTCTGTCT
>NDGM011252410.1:7370-20431 GCA_002564305.1 Octomys mimax | reverse complement strand
TAGAAAGATTTGTTCTAATAGTGTTTGTGGACAAGATATCATGTCTGCATCTTGTACAATGAACCACTAAAACAACAGTATGCAATGTATTAATTATTAAAAACTGTCCTACTAATCGGTTTTGAAACTGTCTCATTGCTATTTGTTTCTCAAAATTATTTTAAAAAACAGTAAATAAATACACATTAAAAAAATAAATGTATACACTTTAGGTAATAGGAGAGAGATAAATCTTTTATAATAGGAGGACCAAGAAATGAGGAGAAGAAGAAAGGAATAAAAGAATTAAGATATGTTCTATACATTTACCAGCTCCCCACAAGGAATGTAATCATTATGTACAGCAAACTGTACTAATAAAAAATAAAAATTGAAAAAAGTGTAGCTTAGATAATACTTCATTGAATATTTAGCATATTGTAATTTTAGTGTTGTGCTTTTTATAAATTTATTGTCCAGTCTTTTAGGTATTTTTATGACAGTTTATCAGGAATGATCTAGGTCACTGTGTCCACTCATTGTCAGCCATATTTGAATAAACATACATTAGCTACTACACATTTTTTCATGTATTAACTGGCCATTTTTCGCTGAAAAGTGTCTTGTTTCCTTTGCTCATTTTTGATTGGGTCTTTTATTGTGGAGACATCTCCATTTTTTAAAAAAAATATTTCTGTATTCTCAGTATTACTCCTCACCAAGGAATAGCAACTGGCAAAAAAAAGCCCTCAATTTCTGTTAGTTGTCATTTCATTCTGTTGTTGGTTCCTTTGCTCTGCAACTTTTTGATACCTTATATGTTCATTTTTTTAATGTTATTTCCTGTGCTATTGAGGTTCTATGCAGAAAGTCCTTGCCTATACTGTTTTCAAAAATTTTATTATTTTATCTTCCAGTAGTTTGTTTTAACATTTAAATCTTTCATCTATTTTAATTTTAATTTAACACATAGTAAGAAATATGAAAGTGATTTCAGTCTTCTACATGTGAATAACTAGTTTTCCCAGCACTGTTTTTTCTTTTAATTAATTTTATTAAGAAAGAAATAGCAATGAGAGAGTTTCAAAACAGGTTAGTGGGACATTTACAATAATTAATAGATTGTGTATTGTCAAACACTTTTTAAAGAGCCTATCTTTCTTGTAGTATGTTTTGTTTGGCCTCTTTATCAAAGATCAAGTGCAAATTAAAACAAAAATTCTGGCTGGGGAGATGGCTTAGTAGAATAGCGCTTGCCTGTCAAGCCCAAGTATCTGAGTTCAATCCCTGGTTCTGCCAAAAATAAAAAAAAATAAAATAAAACAAAAATTCTACAGAAAGAAAGGCTTATCAAGAAATCAAATAAGGAAGAAGCTTTCTACATTGTTAGAGGAATCTAAACTAATAAAATCACTGTGGAGATTTCTCAAGAACTAAAAGTAAAAATTCTATTCAACCCAGCTATTCTTTCTCATTAAAGACATTACAGTGGTACCTTGTACCTGTGTTTATAGCAGCACAATGCGTGATAGCTGAATCTTGGAAGTGGCCTCTTATATGAGGAACCTAAAATAAAGAGCAAAATACAAGTTAGATGACAGGAAGGGGGAAATAGATCTTTTGTAACAGGAGGACCAAGAAATGAGGAAGAGAGAAAGGAATAAAAGTAAGACTTAAGATGTATACATTTACCAGCTCCCCACAAAGAATATAATTAGTATGTATTATAAACATGTGCTAATTAAAAATCTTAAAAATATAGCTTAGATAATACTCATTTTGAATATTTAATATATTTGAAAGCCTAGATTGTCATGGGTATGAATAGCTTGGATAATGATTGTGACTTCTCAACCTTATGTGGGACCTTATTTCTCTGAAGAAAATGAGTGTTCTGGTTTATGATAGTACTTTAATCTATTTCAGAAAATTTCACTAATATGTAAGAAAAATTTTCAGGGGCTGGGGAGATGGCTCAGTAGAATAAGTGCTTCTCTGGCAAACTCAAGGGCCTGAGTTCAATATCCAGTTCCGCCCCCTCCCCCCCAAAAAAAGAAAAAGAAAAATTTTCTTCTTTACATAAAATTATTTTCTATTTCTAGATTTAAGGAGAATGAAACAAATTAGTTTGAAAAAACTATTCTTTTATGCTTGTGCTACTGATTATTGGTAGAGTTTTGCAAGGCACTGTGGAAATATATGTTAATTGGCTTTATAATCATAGGGTGTTGAGTTACCTTTGCTAATATTTCAGCAGTACCTAAAAATCATCCCCTAGTGTTATTTTCATTCATTATTTTCCTTTTGTACAGGAGAGAGATAGTAAAGGTACGCGGCTTGCATATGTTGCACCTACAATACCACGACGATTAGCTAGTACATCTGACATCGAGGAAAAAGAAAACAGGTAAGTGAAGATTGCTTTGTGCATTTACTGTACGGTATTTATTATTTAGCAACAGATGCAACACATAAGAATTGGAGATATGTGGGAGAGAACCAGGTACATGATCCTGCATACAGGCTTAGTACGTTCATAAAATTGAGAAGTCATAAAAGAGGCCACAGACTAGTACAAGTTCTCTAAACATTTCCAACATTCAGAAAAGGCAAGGAAAGCCCATACTTAATCAGTGTCTGTATTTTTGGTGGTTTCCTCTGATTTCTCTGCACATAGAGCTTGAGAATTTTTTATCTTTTTTCCTATAACATCTCTTAAGCAGTATATATGTTAATACATATTTTGAATAAGAATTTTTTTTCATCAGTACATAATAGACCCCTGAAAAGGTCTGCTGAGATGTAAGTAACACCCATGATTTTATGGACATGTTGTGTAGTATTTTTGTTTATTTTATCTTTTTTTTTCAGAACCGGGGATTGAACTCAGGCCCTTGCACTTGCCAGGGAAGCGCTTATTCCACTGAGCCATCTCCCCAGATCCAAAATGGAATAAGGAATTTTTTTTTTTTTTAAATCCGAATGCCTTCAGGGCAGGTTTGGATGGCTGGAGTGTTGTGGGGATCGAACTCCAGCAACCTGAGGCTGACAGCTCAGGTTGATTTGCTCATTAAAGATCTGAGCTAGGGCCAGGCCCCCATTTTTGTTTATTTTAAATAGTATTTTTATAAACATTTTAACCTTGCCCTATATATAGTATTAGGCTTTTGGGAATAAAATTGTAGAACTAGAATTATGTTCCCTTCTTGATAAATACCCAAAGCATTTTCCTACAAGGTTTTACTGGTTTTTACTTCTAATATTTTGTTAGTGTGCAGCTTTCTTAACCCTGTTTCAAAACTACTAGTCACATTTTGAAATTACCTACTGTGTGTTCTTTTCACAGAGACACTTCAAGTTTGCGAACAAGTAGTTCTTACACAAGAAGAAAATGGGAAGATGATCTTAAAAAAAATAGCTCCATTAATGAAGGATCAACTTATCATAAAAGGTAATAATATACTTTGAAGTGGTTTTTATGGATTACTTCATAATGTGAGGCAGCATGTCTGATGCCCTCAATTTAACATCAGTTAAGCAGATAGGTACCTTGGTTAAATATTGTATCTTCTGTTCTTTAAGTAAAATTTGATTTGAATATACACAATATATATTTAAAGGTGGGTAATGATTTGCTCATTTCTGTTATACTATATGCAAATTGATATGAGCCCTTTTTTAGTATATTTTAAAGGAGTGTGTTATATGATGACTAGAGCAACTGAAATAAATTAGTATCTTACTTGGTCTAGTCATCCAGTTTCGTCTAGAAGCTTTCTGCTTTTCCTAGAACTCCTTCAGTTGAATGTTTTACTATATGGTGGGGTGGAGCTAGTTCTCTGTAGGAAACAACTGAAAAGAAGAATAAGCTATGGGCAATTGCATCTTAGTTACCTGACCCATTGCTAAAAAATTTTCCTCAAAAAAATGTTAAAGTTCTACTTTCCTGGATAAAACTAAACCAAAGTGGGGTTTTCGGTTTTCTGTTTTTGTTTTTTACAATCAGCCTGATATACATGATCCTAGAATATTCTCGAATATGAAATACTAAATTAAATCATATTTGAGTTTCATTGAGGGAATGGGGAGGAGACAATAAAATGAGACACAGCCAAATTAGCTAAGTCATCCAAACTCTAGCAAGTTGTAGATGCAACTCTTGGTGCTGGAGCTGGTGGTATATTTGGGAACACAATATCCTAGACTTTTTTTCAACCCTAGTCTTGTGAATTTGTATATTATATAAGACATTAAATATAAAATATACATACAGACACATCCTATATAGATATGACTCTTTCCTTTAGTTGCTCCTTTGGTAGAAGACAAGATGATTTGATTAGTTCTAGTGTTCCAAGCACCACATCAACACCAACAGTTACCTCTGCAGCTGGGCTTCAGAAAAGCCTGCTTTCCAGCACAAGCACTACTACAAAGATTACAACGGGTTCTTCCTCAGCAGGCACACAGAGCAGGTAAGTCATAGATGCACTTTGTGTTCAGGTCTACTGTGTGCTTATGTATGTGCATGCATCTTTGTTTAGAAGATTGTGGGGCTCTGGATTTTTTCATTTACCTTATTAAAGTTATTTCCAAACAAAATTGGTTCCAAAATGACACAGTTATGCATGTCTGGGGAAAAAAATTAAGTTCCTGAATTAGACTGCTTACAATGTAAATTTCTGTCTGAACAGCTCTGGGTGAGCTTTTGGTTTTATAGTTGAATGATGTCTCATGTGTTTTTAAAAAATCCATCCCTGTAGTCACATGTTTTCAGCCGCTACAAAGTGCTTTCATTGTTTAGCTATTTTCCTTTTCTCTTTTTGTGTTGCTGCTTATGGTGCTATAGTACCTCAAATCGTTTGTGGGCTGAGGATAGTACTGAAAAAGAAAAGGACAGTGTTCCTACGGCAGTGACCATTCCTGTTGCACCAACTGTTGTAAATGCTGCAGCTCCTACTACAACCCTGACTACAACTACTGCTGGCACTGTCCTCTCTACATCAGAGGTCAGGGAGAGACGCAGGTGTGTAAAGGTCTGCTGATGTGTTTGTCTGGGGATGAAAGTTGTGAAAGTTGGGATTTGGTTTTTAAAAATCTTGGTAAGTGATGACCATCTCTTATTAGGCTAATTAGTAACACTTTCTGTTGTAGCTCAGAACTATATAAAATTATATAACTAGCAATTATTAGTATGTAGGGTTGGTAATCTACCTATCAGAGAATTGATATTTTTATTTAAAGACGATGAGCTGAACAGTTACCTTCTTACTTAGCTATTTTTGGGTTTTAGTGAGTTTATTTCAAATAAAAATTTTGTGATGAAGCCCTAAATATATATGTGGGCAGTTTGATGTAATGTGACAGAAACAGCTTATATCATTCTTTTCATTGCTTTCTTCTATTATTAAGAAATTTCGGGGCCGGAGAGATGGCTCAGTGGAATAAGCACTTCCCTGGCAAGCGCAAGCACCTGAGTTCAATCCCCGGTTCTGCCAAAAAAGAAAGAAATTTGATTGATGTTAAACGGTTTTTGAAAGCTTCATTTTAAGTTTCTTAGACTGGGGGTATACCTGGGTTAGAGTACTTTTACCTGGCATGTGTGAGGCCTTGAGTTTGACCCTAGCTCTACAAAGACAGGTGGAAAAAGAAGGGGAATTCTTTGGTTGAAACATACGAGCATACTAGATAATTCAGATGTAGCTTGTATATTACTTAGTCTTAGTTCTAGTACATAGAAAACACTAATTGAATTTTTAAAAGAACATTATGAATTTATGTGTTAATAGCACTGCTTACATCTGTAACTATTAATATGAAATGATAGATATAGAAAGTGCTTGCTCATTATCTTTTGGGATATTTTTACAGAAGGAAACAGACTCAAAGACTTTATTCTTGCAAAATTAAATGAGCTATATACAGTGTTTTCCTTACGAAAATACTGACTAGATTAACTTTCTGTCAGATAGTATTATATGAAGTTCTATTTCCACAGTGTCTATCAAAATGCTGTAGTAGATAATGATTGTGTTTGAATATATAAAAAATAAGTTCTTAAAATATTTTATCATTGCATCTATTTTTTGTTAGTGTCTTTTATGAAAAATGTAAAAAAATTTTTTTCAAGAGTTTTTTAATTAGTATAGTTTGCAGTACATGATTTGATTCCTTGTGGGGAGCTGGTATGTGTTTCCCCTTTCCATTTGAAAAGCTCTTCCTATTTCCTATTACCTGTTTTTTATTTTGCTCTTTATATGTTGGATTTAAATTTCAATAGTGAATTTTTGAGATAGGTTCATAACATCATTGCAAGTGGTTAGCACTTTGTGAGTGGAATGCCAGTAGTTCATATTGTTTTAATTATTTTATTTTTCTATAAATTTAAATGTTTTAGGTTTTTGTGATGCTTTCAACAAAACCATATAGGCAACAGAAATTAAAGGACTGTACACATCAAACATCAAAATAACCCATTAACTGGTCAAAGTATTCAGAATAAGAATGCAGGCTTTGATTTTTTAGGTCGTGGAATTAATGCTGTATTTCAGCCTTTTGCTGTATCTTGATCCTTGAAATTAGAATTATTTCCAAGTTATAATTTCTTCTATTAAAAAAAGATGTTTTATATACATATTTCAACCTCTAAAATCCTATGTCCAGCATCCCATGCTCTAAAGAATTTTTCCATTTCAGTAACATCCTAATGAATACTTCTCAGAATTCCTGTGCGGGATAGACAGTGCTGGGGATGTAGCCCTCCCCACTGAACTGTGCTTCCCATTCAGTGATTCTTTTTTTTTTAGTTCAGTGATTCTTCCAGCTGTTGGAGAGAATTGAGTTTGACTTTCAGAACTAGTTCTAATTAATGAGAGATATTAAAGATCAAAAGTTACACTTGAGGTATATTTTAAAAAGCAAATTATCATAGGATAAGAAACAAATTGTGTCTGTTGACATTGTCTCTGCTCTACATTGTAAAGACTTTTCTCTGTCTTGTTTCAGTGATGTTTGCAATAATAAGGTTTGTGTTTTATTCCATATGACATAGTTGTTTGTAATTTTTAATATACCGTTGGCCTCTTGTTTGTCTTTGAATTAAATTTCATCAGTGGCACTGAAATGTATCTAGTTAAAATTTGCCTTAAAATGTATATATGATGATTTAATAATATAATGTGGCTGAAAAAGAAATCAACACACTTAGGATATTAGATAAGTATTCACTTTTGTGTTTTGTGTAAGGTTGCTGTGTTATGCACACGTACATTTCCAAGTTTCTGAATTTTCCTGTTTGTTGATCATGATTATTATAAAAATGCCTATTTTTCTTAGTTATGAATTCCAATGTACTAAATTTTTTTAAGGTAGGGAGGTGCTGGACTTAAATTGGTAGAGTACGGTATTACGTTGTTTCACTGTTTACCTACTTGTTATTCACTAGTCTTTTTAAACTACAGAATAATGTTTTACAAATAACCTTATGTTTATATGAGCTATTTCAGTATGACTGCTCTCTTCTACCATTTTCCTTTGGTTCAACCAGTCCCCATTTGCTCATTTAAATGTTTTCTAAAAGGAAAAATGCTGAGTGTGAGATAACACAGGTTGATATTCAGTGTAATAAAGGTATAATTTGGTTGACTAACAAAAATATAACCACTGTAAATAATAGCCATTGTCAGTGAAATAAAATTGAGTCATTTATTAGGAAAAATCTAATGTAAAAAAATCTTAAGGTTGCTTACAAAAGAATAAGTAATCTAAGAAAAAATGAATAAAATTTATACTCTATAAATCATGAGGAACAAGCACAGTATGACAATGATACTGCAATATTTAAGATAACACTGGAATTGGAGTTTGGGGGATATTCTTAACCATATTTTTGACAACTACCTCTTAGGAATTAAAACTACAGAAAATACATAAATTATTTTCTTCTTTCCATCTTACACTTAGAGGTCTGTTCTACATAGGCATACCAAGGGAGAAGAAAGTAACTGTCTGAGTTACTCTTCTCTCATTGCTGGGACAAATACCCGACACCCAAATTGAAGGAAGGAAAGGTTAATGTAGTTCACAGTTGCTAGAGGTTTCCGTCCATACTCAGCTGGCTCCAAGGCAGAGCAGCACATGGCAGAGGGCAGCCTTTCTTGGTGGCAGCAAAGAGTGAGAGCAAAGGAAGGGCAGCAACACCTCAAGCAGCTTCTTCCCACCTTACATTGTAATGCAGATTACCTGCCCCAGGGCAGGTGCAGCATCCATGCCCACTGTAATCAATCACAAACTCCAGAAGCTGCCCCAAGACTGCATGAGGCTTTGGGGGGCAACTATACACAAACCATAACAGTAACTGAAAATCAGGTGGTAGATATCAAATATAGGAAATACTTTAATACTACAAATTTGTACCCTAGATTTTATGCTATTTTGATGCAAATACCACATGGAAACTTAAATGAATAGATTTTACAAGTGTCTCAACTCGTAACTTGTATCCTTGACCTGCACATGTTAAACTAGATGTGATAAATAGGTTTTTTAACACTCCTAGCAACTTGTAGCTGTATTTTCAAAAAGAAAACAGGCTGGGGAGATAGCTCAATGCCTGACAAGTACAAAGTCCTGAGTTCAATCACCGGCACAAAAAAAAAAAAAAAAAACAGGAAAACAGCTGGATATTACAGCACATGTTTCTAATCCTAGTCCCCAGGGAGCCAGGGGAATCATAAATTCAGACCCAATCTGGCAATTTAGTGATCCGGCAAGACTGTCTGATGATTAAAAAATGAAAATGATCTGGGTATGTAGCTCCATGCAGATTCAATTCCCTGTATCACCAACACCAAAAAATAAAGGAATCTAGGCTCATTAAATAAAACCTGCCTGCAGCTCATGAAATGCTAAAGAAATACATACATCTGACATTGGCAATTTTTTTTGTTGAACCAAGGTAGCTATTATCACTTTAGATACTGTTTTATTATTTTTTTTTCTTTTTAGCTGGTAAAGTCCAAAAAGTGCCAGGAAGTATGTAAATAAGAATAAAAGTCCATATATTGTAGAAGTCCTGTTTTTTAAACTTTAATTAGCAGGAGTACTGATTTGTTAATGACTTCCTCCTTTTAAAGTATTTGTCCCCTCACAATCATTGTAATTGTTTTAAAAATAGGAAGTGTCTGTTAAATACAAAAGTAAAAGCTCAAAGATTATTGATAGAAGTGAGCATTAAAAAATGAGAATATAAATGTGAAGCTTAGTGGAATGTCAGGGAAGGAAGGGAAGCAGATCCTCCCAGAAGTGCTCATTCGCATCTGTGCGTTGGTGCAGTGAAACTGTATAGCAGAATTGAATTGAGATGGCAAGAGAAAGTCAGACCAAGAAAAGACCAAGTGCTGACTTGCTTTATTTTTTCCCCATGCCTCCACCGCAGGAGGACAAGTTAAAGGGCACAGAAACAAAGTTATGTTATAAATTTAGATTGGTGCTAATAATTTAGTAGAAATTTGATAAAAGAACACTTTTACCAGGTTCTTATGTTGGAAGAAGTGTAAGGTGTACCTTCATTGCAAGATAAATGAGTTACTGTGAAGCAGCAGCACATAATCTTTCAGTAGTCTAACAATGTGGAGCTTAAAACATGATGAAGAACATAAAAAGAAAAATGCAGTTTGTCATTCATCGTATGATAGTACCGTGACTTATTCGACCAGAAACAGTTCCTTGGTAATTGTAGAGAAAGCAACAAGGAGAGCCAGGTCTCCAAAAGTAATTCTAACGAATCAGACCTAACTGATGGAACTACATCAAGTAGGATTTAAGTGAGAAATTTGTCTTCTTAGCATTATCTGAGGAGGTAAATACTAGAATCATGTATTTAAATGTTCAAGGATGTAGTGGGAAAAAATATAAGCTCCTTGATATATAGAAGAAAGAAGAGCTCTCTGAAAAGAATTCTGCAGAAACTAAATTCTAGGGAGATTAAAGGCATATTACTGAATTTCTTGAATTTAAAGTTTTTAAAAGACAAAAAGAAAAATTGTAAAACCATGAATTCAAAACTTTGTTATATTTGAGTGAATAGTGTCAGAGAGATTAAAAAGCAGAATGAATTACAGAGTGACAGAAGAACCCTTTCAAAAACTAGTATTTAAATAAAGAAAACCTCCCAGACCATTACTTTGGGAATTGGAGAAACATGCAGGTATAATAAACTAAACTTGTTAAACTTAAAATAGAAAATAGAGATAGTTGACTTCTGTAAGTGCTCTAGGAAGAAATACGTGCTACGTGGTAACATAAAATAGAGATAGCAACTGAATTTCCAAGGTAATACTCATTCATAAAGGAAAATCTTCAAGTTGTATTGCATCATTTAATCTTATCTCCATTTAGCCCTTTAATTATTTTATGTACATGATACCCCTTTTGAATTGGTCAGTCTTGTTCAAAGTGTGAACAAGACTTTAATGTCTGCCAAAACTATTTTTAATGAAAGCACAGTGACAAAGAATGAATAGAATGCTGCTTTCTCACTCAGTATCCATAGCCAGAATTGCATCCATTCTTAACCATTTGACTAAGACAAAACATTGACAATCGAGAGTTTTGGTCAGATAATTTCACATATCATTTAAGATTATGTCACATTAGGCCAAAAATGGAGGCAGATAATTAGGATTTGATACTCTAAATAGTAAGAAATGTAGAAAAGAATTTGATACCTATCTAATATTTTAGCATTTGAATTTTTAATTATTTTTTAAATGTATTTAGTACAGGTTCAATAGGGTCTCACTGCACAGATTGAACTCTAGTGACTCTCCTGTTTTCAGCCTCCCAAGCACTGGGAATACAGGAGCATACCACCATGCCCAGTCTTGGCATTCTAATTTTAAAAAACTGTAGATAATTTAAAACCTCCCCACCCTTTTTTTGGCAGAATTGGGGATTGAACTCAGGCCCTTATACTCGCCGGGGAAGCGCTTATTCCACTGAGCCATCTCCTTGGCCCCCAAAACCTCCCCCTTTTTAATAATAGGACATGCATCATTAAAAGTATAGAACGAATAGATTTTAATAAAAGTTTAAAAAGGACCTAGACAATTAGCATTGAATGAGTTTTTAANTGAGATTGGGTTGTCACTTTTTTGGATCTTGTTGGGGCAAGAAAAGGGACTTTCCTAAGTTAGAAACAAACTACATAACTCTATCCATTTTTGAAAAATGGATGTTTTGCTAAATGAAGTATTTCTGCCTCTGTCGAGAGAGAGAAAATTTTAAATTTTTGATTCTCTGAATTTTTCTAAGTGTAATTCTTAAAATTATTTGTTTGATTGTATGAAGATTATTTTTCTTAAAACTCATTAAATGATGGATTTAAGCTCCATTCACACTCATATTTATCTTCACAGATATATTTCCAAATAACTTTTTATTTATTACTTTAGATCATACCTCACTCCTGTTCGGGATGAAGAATCTGAATCCCAAAGAAAAGCAAGATCTAGACAAGCAAGACAGTCTAGAAGATCAACACAGGTATATGTATATACTATGTGAAAATTATATGAAGCATCTATATGTACTTCATATGCAAAAACTGCCTTTTTCATTTTTGTAACAATATGGATGTTGCTGCATTAGTTTGAGTCAACCTTTAAAGATGCTGTGGTAATCCTCTAGCCTTTATGTATAGTAGCACTGTTACTATTGTAGCTCATTAATTAGCTATATGCTTTCATGTTGCTTTATTATTCATCCTCCATTCCTTCCTGGTTTAATGTCTGGTGGAATATTTGATTAGTGTTAGAATGAATTAATCTTCTATGATATCTAATAATGATTAAAGAATTATGTGAATATTTGGAGGCAGGATTGCACAAGGCGTATGGCTCCTATTAGTTATATATCAATTAATATGCAAATATGAGAAAACGTCTCTCAGGCTAGTTATTAGCATTTTCTTCCTTGGTGTTATACTTAGCATATACATGATATGCTTTCCTGTGTCTTTCCTACCCTACAGGTCAGGAATTCTACAAGACAGATTCAACTATTTGAGGCTTAGTACTATTTAGCTTTCAAACTGAGCTGTTGGTTGGACTTAAAATTAACATTCGTTATCTTTTTTTTTTTTTTAAGGAACTAATGGAGTTGAAACAGGGTCTTTTTGTATATTCTAGCCTGTCCTTGAATTCACTGTGTGGTCTTAGGTTGGCTTCAAACTTGTGGCCATCCTCATCTCAGCCTCCAAAGTGCTGGGATTACAGCCACACACCATGGCACCTGGCCTCTTTTTCTGTTCCTGAGCTGTTTACTTCTTGAAATCTAACCTGTTCTTCAGAGATAAAAAATTATTTCTTTATTGAAGGCTCTGTTAAGTCTTAAAAGGGATTCATACTGTGATTCATAATATAAAAATATACAAATAATAATGTGTATAGTAAATATGTAAACAATGTATCTATTTGGGTTTTGTCCCATCTCTGAATTTAGGAACTTTTATATTCATATGGTATTTCTCTCTGTTATAGAATTTTGTTAATTTATGAATATGGGAACAGTTCCTCATCCATATTGATAGCTTCCACAGAACCTACCATTGTGTTCACTCATGGTGATTCTTCATAAAGTTAATGTACTGTAATCTGCTGGGTAAAAATAGTTTCTTCTATGAACCAATTGAAAACATACATATTTGACTTTTATCATTCATATTTAATATATGTTTCTAAAATACTATTTTGAAACAAATGTTAGTGTACCTCATAATTAAATTTATCCTTTTTTGTGTGTAGGGAGTGACATTGACTGATCTTCAAGAAGCTGAAAAAACAATAGGAAGAAGTCGTTCTACCAGAACCAGAGAACAAGAAAATGAAGAAAAAGAAAAAGAGGAAAAAGAAAAACAAGATAAAGAGAAACAAGAAGAAAAGAAGGAATCAGAAGCATCTAGAGAAGATGAATATAAACAAAAGTATTCTAGAACGTATGATGAGGTAAGAGTGTGTTAGTAGGGCTGGCGAGATGGCTCAGTGGTCTAAAGCACCTACTTGGAACAAGCTTGACAAAGTACA